>SJYX01020436.1:143673-166306 GCA_006410675.1 Oreotragus oreotragus
GAGGGCAGAGCGGGGCCCCAGGGGGTGGGGCTGGGACCCGGGGGCGGGGCTGGGGCCCACGGGGCGGGACTGGGGCCTGGGGCCGGCTGGGGCCCCGGGGGCGGAGCTGGGACCGGAGCCTCACACCACTCGCGGGCACCTGTGACGGCCGCTGAAGGCTGGGGCGGGGCTGGGGCCCGGGGGCGGGGCTATGGCCCGGGGGCGGGGCTGGGGCGGAGCTAGGGCCTGCGGGCGGAGGCGGCCTGTAGATCACAGCAGAGGGAGCTGCGGGTGGGGGTGAGAGGACCAGAAGGTGGTCAGAGGTACCCCAGGTGGGGACGTGCAGAACCTCCTCCCTCTGGCCCCCGGACCCCCACATTAATTGCCTGCCAGGTACACCTGGGAGCCTTGCAGGCCTTCCCTCCTCCGAGCAGGTCACGGGATCAGCCCCGGCTCTAACTGAGACTCACCTGAGAGCTTTGCAATACCCGGGTGCCTGGACCACACCCTAGACCGACTATGTTAGGCTCTGGGCGCGGGGCCTGGGCATAAGCACCATGACTCGCAGGGGCTCCCCTGTACAGCTGCGTTTGAGAAGCACTGTTTGGGGCGGTCCTCTGTGAAACCGGTTTGACCCAGAGATGCCTATGTAACCTGTAGGGTTAGGAGAGCTTGGAGACCGTTGCTTGATGGAAAATCTCCCCTCCCCAATCTCCCTGCCACAAAAACCCACACGAGACATAAGTAAGCCGTTCTTAAAATGGTTCAACTAAAATAAAAAAAATACATGCATGTGGCCCGGCCTTCAGGAGCACAGACGTGCGCTCACAGAACTATCACCGACCCCAGATCCCCCAGCGGCGGCCTGAGGTGCTGTCTAGACTCCCGCTGCTGCGGGTCTTAAGTGCCCCTTCCTCGCACTCGGTGGCCTGAGGTGCAGCTGCGTTCCCAGCCATCCTTCCAGAACCTTGTTCTGCCTGTCCTCTCAAACACTGCGGAGCTCTGGGCACACGGACCAGCCCTGCTGGTCCCCATCAGGTGTCAGACAGGCTGGTTTTGGCTGTTGCAGGCACTGTGACATTGATTCTTCATTCTTCACCGTGATTCTTGGTGAAGAATCATGGCCTCTGCTCACCTGGACCTCCCTCCCTGCGGGGTGAACTCCTGCGACTGGAGTTCTTGGGTCTCAGAAAAAGTGGCTTCACGTGACTGACCGGGCACCTGGTTTTCTGTCCTTCCAGAAGCGATGGGCACCGGTGGCCCCGACGTTCGAGCTGCCCACGTTGTACAGAACAGAGGACTATTTTCCCGTGGACGTGGGGGAGGTGATGCCCCAAGCCCCCAGCTGCCAAAGGCGTCTGTGAGCGCTTCGATCCTGCCATCTGGGCGTCGGGAAGTGAAATCTGTGTGCAGAGCAGATGTGTTTTTTTTTCTTTTCTTTTATTGTTGTGGGTTCGTTTTCTGAGTTTTTCCCCTTGCTTCACGGGGGCGCATGGGGTTTGGAGAAGTGGACTCAGGGGGTGGGCAGTGCCTCCGAGATGAGCTGGGAAGGCCTGGTGGTCTGGACAAGGAGACTACCCGAGGTGGTCACCCCTGGGGATAGCTGGTCACCCCAGGTGATGGGCTGTGGGGACATGGATGTCTTTGCACAGGAATTGGGGTGTGTTGGGAGGTGTCACCGGGCTGCACGGCTCCAGGTCCATCTGTTTTGGCAGGTTTGTCTGAACCCCAGTGCCCACTGGCCCTGAGCCATCTCAATAAAGTGTCAAGAGGTCACCTGGTGTAAATGTCTCCTTGATGGGTGCTCCTGCGAGTGAAGCCAGATTCTCAAAAGCCGCTTATTCTAAAGCCCCTCGCCTGAGGGGAGTACGCAGCTCTGGCCTTCAGATGCCCAGCAGCCGAGACCTTGAGGATTTCCTGAGGTCTCCCGAAGGGTATTTGCTTTAATTTCTCCTCATGTAGATGGGTTTTGAGCTATCGTCCAGAAACGCTGGGTTCCTCACTTTGGTGATGGATATTTCTAGTTTCTGGACTCTTTCCCAGAGCTACGAACACACACTCACACACATCCTGTTCTGCAGACCTGCATTCAAATTTCATACACACACACATGCACCTGTACTACAGACCTGCATTCAAGTTTCAAGGAAATCTGACATCATGAATCAGGCAAGAGAGCAGTAGTAGCAAGGCAAAAAAAAAAAAAAAAGTTGAGCCTTGTCAATTTTAGAATACTTTTTAAAATAAAAAGATATTAAGTGAAGCCCTTGTTTCAAGTGGAGCCAGTTTTTGTATACAGATAATTTTTGTAAACTTATTTTAAAACGTTGAGACCTTATTATCCATCATTGAAGGATAAATCCAGTGTTGAGGTCACTGAACCTTCGCATACTGAACACATCTGCCTGGTCCTCACCCCATCTAGAAGTGCGCACTCCTTGTCTGAGGCCCCTCCTGCTCCCTTCCAGCCACCCTGCCCCGGCCCCCCGCCCAGCCCTGCCTGAGCTAACAGCATCACAGCATCCTGACATCTCACAGCGCACACGGAGGCGGACTGGCGTGTGCAGGCTCAGCGTGGCGGCTCTGTGCCCGCTCCCGCAGCCGCCGCCGAGTCTGGGCAGCGTCCCTGTGGCTGCTGACCGTTCGTTGTCACGGCTGTGTTATCTTGAGCAGGACTGTTTTTAACGAAGAGAGAAGCTTAGACCCTTCCCCCTGCCCCGGTCTGCTGAGGGAGAGCGGAGAGTCGATGGCAAGTGCGTTTTCCAGACAAGCGGCGAGGGCACACGTTTCTGGAAAACCAGGCATGTGTTGATGGCTGGAGACGCCCAGGCTTCTTTCTCCTTCCAAAGCCTGGACTGAGGGCCCGGGAGAGGCGGGTGGGGGGTCACGTGATCAAGCCATAGCCGCGAAGTGTCCTGAAGTAGAGACCCGCAGGCCCTAGGCTCAGAGCCCTTGCCTCCTGCCGCTCTGGGCCAGTGGCTCTGGGCTCGTGGCTTGCCCTCTCTGAGCCCAGCCTCCTCCCCAGTAAGAGGCAGAGAATAAGGACGCCTGCCTCTGGGGGTGCCGTGAGCGAGCGATGACCTGCGTCGCGGCCTGGCGCTGGGCACTGGGCAGTAGGTGGCTGTGATGGTGACGGGGCTGGGCCCGGGAAGGGCCGACCCACCTGCGTTTCTCCGTGGGCTCTTGACGTCCAAGGGCCTGGGCCTTGGGAGCGGGCGGCCCTGCCTTTCAGAGTAAGAACAAGGCAATGGAGAGTGAAGGCTGCTGGAGTCCTACTCCGCTTAGCTGGCTCTGCTGTCCGGGGACTCTTTGGGGGGTCACCCCCTCACCCCCATGGCAGCGAGGAGGGGTGAGTTTCCTTGACAGCATCTATGGGGAAACGGTGACTCATGAGCTAGAATTGGTTTTCCCAAGTTTCCTGGAGTTGCAGTGCCAAACAGTGAAATTTTAGGGGGGCTTGGAGACACTGAGCTGGAGGGAGAGCCAGGGCGCAGGGCCTGCCAGGAATGGCTGACCTCGGTCCTCTAAGCGGCTGAGGTGCTGGCCTGGGGCTAGGTACCCCGACAGGCGTTATCTTCAGAGCAAGTGTGGGATGTCTCCTAGCAAGCTGACGAAAGCCCTGGTGGGTCAAACCTACCAAGAGTCAAACTCCTTGGAGGGTCAAACCCAAAGCCCACGGCAAGGGTCCCTTTGCAGCCAGGAAAGGGTGATCTTTGTCTTTTTCTTTCTTTGGTGCCAGAACCTAGGCCATTGTGAGTCTTCGGAAGAGCTAAGTCCTTGGATCATTCCCACGTTCCCCATGGATGTGAACTTCACATCTGTCCAAAGCAAGAGGTTTCAGATCGGTGGCCCACAGGCTGGCAGAACCGTGTGGTCTGCCCTAAACTGTTTCAAAATTGTTTTCATGTTGAGACAACGCTGTTACCATCTGGAAAAAATAAAGTGAGTTCCATACCTCACTCTGTACACCAGGAACAGTTCCAAAATTCCAAATGGATTAAGGAGGAGTTCAGTGTGTAAAATGAATTTATAGAATAAGGAGGCAGAAACATTGGAGAATCATAAAAAATCCAGGAGCCATAAAAGAAAATTGTGACATTTAAAAAGTTTAAATCCTCTGCATGGCAAAAACAAGCAGAAAATCCAACCAAAAAAAAAAAAAAAAACTGAAAACAAAACAACAGAATTCTAACCAAATGCAAAAGCCATATGACAAACTAGGAATATATATTTGCAGCTTGTACTGCAAAGGGATAATCCCCCTAATGTATAAACATCTCCTACAAATAAATAAGAGGAAAGAAACCCGCCAAAATAGCAAAGAATATGAATACACATTTCACAGAAAAGACTGTGAAAAAGGCATTTTCAAAATATGAAAAGACATGAGCCTCAATCTGCGAGTATGAAAGAATATTGAATACTCAGTTTTCATTTATCATGCTGGCAAAAGTAAGATGTTTTTGATGACACTGTTGGTGAAATCTTGAAGAAAGGTGCATTCTTATACAATGGTGGTGGGACACGATTCTCATGGAGGTCCATGGGCAGTGCCTATCAAAGTTAGAAATGTATGTGCCCTTAGACATTGTGCATACCCAGTTCCATCCCTAGAGATCTAGTCTCCCAATAGACACACACAAGAGAAATGATAAATGCAAAAATTTATTCACTGCACATTGAAATAGCAAGAGATGAGACAGAATCTAAGTGTCCATCAACTAGCGATTGGCTCAGTTGTAGTGCCTCCACACATGCATGGGTGGGGGAATCCTGTGGAGACGTAAAAGTTGGATTAGGAGTTCTTTACGACTTGGTGTGGAGAATCCCCAAAACCAAAGTGGAAGAGGAAGGACAGGATATGCTATCATCTGTGTAAGAAAGGAAAGCGCTGAAGTTCTCTGGGAGGATAAACAAATATTTGAACATGGTGAACGTTCTGCTTTGGGTGAGATGTGGACTTTCCATTTTTTTTTATACTTTTTTTTGATATTTTGATGTTTCCCTATTCAAAAAATTCAGTTAAAATAAGTTGCTAGCAATTAAAAATCAGGACATTTCTCATAAAGAACTGGATTTCCAGCTTCTACTCAGAATCTAAAATATGGCAGTATTAGGTTCATATTCTTGCCAGACAATAAAGTTGAGTCCCTTTAGAAGGGCCTCACTCTTCATGTTTCCCTTGGATCCAGGTTATCTCACTAATTTCTTTACATGCCTGGACTCACTAGTATTTGCATTTGCAGAAGTCCTCAGCAAATTATTAACAGACTGAATCCACTGAATCCAGAAACATATAGAGGATTATACACCATGACCAAGTGGACTATCTCCAAGGGATACGAGGTGGGTTTAACAACTGAAAATCGATCAGTGCAACACACCCGGATTAATAACTCACATGGACATCTCCATAGACGCATGGAAAAGCATTTGACAGAACTCAATGTCCATTCATCATAAAAGCGCTCCTTCTTGGAGTCAAACGGGGAGTTCCAGAGAAGAGGTGAGAAGCCGGGCAGACACCCCCAAAGGGGTCTGTTTCCAGGATTATCAGTTCTTTCAAGACAACCTGTTGACCAAGGCACCTGGAGGCCTCAGGGTATCTCCCTCTCCATCTTAAAACAAAATTCCGCCTTGTGCTTTGTGTCCTAGGCAAGAGCACAACCGTCTTTGGGTTTACAAGAATTCAAAGCCATTGTGGCTGAGCAGCTGTCACAGAGTTCCCTCTCTGAGCCCTGTGTGTTCGCTGTAGGCATCAAAGCATCAGAATTTGTCTTATCAGGAAGCACCATCCGGATGCATTTTAGCCTCACAAGCAGCTGCGCAGGGCCGGTGGCCAGAGGCTTGCTTCTGCCTTCTTTACTGGGACTTCTGATGTCTGTGCTCTGCTGTTGGCCCGTGATGCTGAGTTTGAGGAAGGAGGTAGAGAGATGGGTCCTGGGGGCGGATGTGTTCCCTCAAAGCACCAAGTCAAGCCAAGCCTGATTGCTGGAGGTCGGCCCCTCCACCGGAAGGACTTCCTCATGGGGTCATCCGGGGAGCAGCATCATCATACATGCTAATGGTCAGTGTTTCATCAGCAAGGCTCTTCCAGGAGGCGATGTGCCTGAGGAGCGGGCATAGGAGACCTGGAGGAGCGCCCTGGACGATGAGGTCTGTGGTTTCCTGGTGGGCACCGGGGCTGGGGCAGCTGCAGCGGTGACCCTCCCGCAGTAAGGGTGCCCTGTGTACACGCATGGTCTCCTCATGGCTCCCAGGGAACCGCGGAGACAACAGGGCATCAGCTTGCACACGTGCTGTTTACTACACACAAACTGCATCTCTGGGTGTAGAGATGGGGGTTCTTAGGCAGTCTGGAGAGGATATGTTTGTTGAATGGAGAGAAATAGAGTCAGTGGTCTTACCCAGGAGACCACTGGTAGCAAAGAGATGAACTGGAGAAGGCTCACGCTGTAGCATCCTTCACTTGTGTCTTTAGAATGGTGGAAAAAATTTAAAGTAGTTAATTTAAAAAAGGGACTTCCCTGGTGGTCCAGCAGTTAGGATTTTGCACTTCCACTGCAGGGGGGCACAAGTTTGATCCCTGGTTGGGGAAATAAGATCCCACATGCCAGAAGGCGACACCGAAGAACCAAGCAAAGAATGATGGTTCTCCGGCTTACTTGTCCTTTGGAGTCAGCGGGGCCACAGCCTGTGACCAACTGCGTCAGAGTCTCTGGGGGAGGGTCCTCAGGATCTCCAAGTGTTAAAACTCCCCCGGTGATTTGGAGATGCAGCCGATTCTGGGACATGTTTTCCAAGGAGAGCTATTAAGAAAAATCTCAAAGGTTTCCTTTGAAGAGTGTCGAGACCTCAATATCCATTTCACATCCTCCCGTGTGTAATGGATGGAGTTGGGTTTGAGCTGGTTTCTGGCTTGAGTTGAACTGATTGCGCCCCAGCTCCAGAGATGGGCACTGCCTGATCTAAGCCCATCCAGCTGAACCTAGCTCACAGTGACTCACCGAGGTATTCTGGTCTAAGCCTTGTTTGGTGCTGTTTATTCACTAAGCCGGAGAAGGCAACGGCAGCCCACTCCAGGGCTCTTGCCTGGAAAACCCCATGGACGGCGGAGCCTGGGGGGCTGCAGTCCATGGGGTCGCTAACAGTCACACACGACTGAGCGACTTCACTTTCACTTTCCACTTTCATGCACTGGAGAAGGTGATAGCACCCCACTCCGGTCCTCTTGCCTGGAAAACCCCACGGGCGGAGGAGCCTGGTGGGCTGCAGTCCATGGGGTCGCTAAGAGTCAGNTCCATGGGGTCGCTAACAGTCACACACGACTGAGCGACTTCACTTTCACTTTCCACTTTCATGCACTGGAGAAGGTGATAGCACCCCACTCCGGTCCTCTTGCCTGGAAAACCCCACGGGCGGAGGAGCCTGGTGGGCTGCAGTCCATGGGGTCGCTAAGAGTCAGACACGACTGAGAGACTTCACTTTTGCTTTCCACTTTCATGCATTGGAGGAGGCGATGGCAGCCCACTCCAGTGTTCTTGCCTGGAGAATCCCAGGGATGGGGGAGGGTGGCACAGAGTTGGACACTGAAGCGACTTAGCAGCAGCAGCAGCAGCAGTCACCGAGCAGGGCCTGACTCTTTTGCGACCCCCTGGACTGTAGCCTGCCAGGCTCCTCTGGCTATGGGATTTCCCAGGCAGAAACACTGGAGTGGGTGGCCATTTCCTTCTCCAGGGGATCTTCCCTTCCCATGGGTTGAACCCAAGTCCCCTGCACTGGCAGGCATTTTTAATTTTTCCACTGAGCCACCAGGGAAGCCCATCTTAAGCCTACCAGCACGGAAGCTGGTTCTGGAATGGTCCAATTGGCCCCAAGTTCAGGATTCCTGCTCAGTAGCGACGGAGGGGATACCCTCTCTCAGGGCAGGTGAATGGGAAGCAACAGGAACGCCAGGGTGCCTGCTTAGAATGAAGGTGACCGTGTGGGTGGCAGGACCAGAAGGCAAGAGGCCCGGAGGCCCTGCCCACATTGCTGAGCAGCTGCCTTCTTTGGGCACCAACGTCTGTTTGCGTTTTCCTTTGTTAAAAGCCCAATTTGAGTTGGAGTTCCCATTACTGCCAATGAGAGTCCTATGTCATAAAAAGGAGTCTAAAACCAGGTAAGAAGAGTTGGGTACTCACTGATGGGCAGAGATTTCCCTGGGAAACACTCTGAAGCAGAGCCATCTGTTGACAAATGGGTTTGGTGCCGTCTGGCATACGTTAGGTAACACGAGTCCACAGAGGCACATCCAATTTTTCCAGTCTTGCCTGGACCAAGGAAAAGGTCTCATCTCGGTGCTGGTCTGCCTTGGACCCCTCTGATTTTCCTTTTTAACCCACAAAGCAAGTCTTGGGCTCACAGCCCTTGGCAAGCAGTGGCAGGTGGCACAGTTTGTCTTAACGTCTTGCCGTGTGCTTTTAGGGGTGCTACTGTTAATAGTAAATCACGCTGGTTGGACTTTTCTTGCAAAAATAGTTTTCCCTTTTAAAAAGGGGAGTTGAAACATACTAAGTATGTAAAGCAGCTGTTAGGCAGATGTGGCAAAAATGACAAAGATGGCAGTGTGGAGTCGTTTGGCAGACACTGTGCTGGGGAAGGTAGATGTGTTGGTTTAAAACCTGGGGCTCACGTGTCCTTGCGTTCACAGCAGGGAAAGCCTTTCTCGAAAGGGTATTCTTCAGCCAAGATCAGGGCTGGACGGTGTGGCTAGGAAACCCAGGGGCTGTGGACTCAGATGTCCTGGGTCCAAATGAGCATCTCCCCTCTGCCAGCTGGAGTCTTGGGACAAGTTGGCTTTGCTCAAGATTCATGTCCTAGGTACTAACACTCCTTTTACAAGACTTTTTTTGAGGGGGTGGGGGTGGATTTAGGGAACTGGGGCAGGACTGTTTTGAGGATTCAAATTATCTTGGCATCTAGTGCCCTACAACTAGTCCTAAACACTTCTGTGATGTTTGGAAAGTTCTTGTTGAGTCAAAATGTGCTCAGGATGTGTGCTGAGCTCGGGGCGACTTTATGAACAGTGTCAAACTCCTGGGAAAGGTGGAATCTCGCCCCTGGCCTGGAGGTTCCCTCCTTGGAGGACTCTGTATTTAAGCCTCTGGAGTCCTCTCCCGGGGGAAGCCGATAGAGCCAGCCCAGCAGATCCAGCCATCTTTTCACCTGCCATCCTCAACGCAGGATCGTAAAAGTTTTGACTTCCAGATGGCTGTCCCTCTAACACAGCTGTCGCTTTCTGCTTCAGGCTAGATGGCAACACATCACCTGCATGCATTGGAAAAGGTCCTTTTATTTCTAGCCTCTTGCTTATCAGGAGATCCATTTTGTTTCACTTGGTAGTAAGAAGACGTTAATAAAGGTACAGCCAAATTATTGCAAAAACCAGTTTAGGTTTGAATGCCCTTACGTCTTTCTAAGGGGTATTGATGGTGTCCTGGTGCGAGGGTGGGGGCTGGTTTGCATCACAGATGCGCATTGTACATATGCTGAAAAGACAAGACACCCGCAACACCTCATTTATGTGGTGCAGAACACGTGTCCTGGAAATACTGGGACCCTTCCCTCCTGTATCCTCTTAGCTGGAGCCCTTTGAAAACACGACTCAAGGATTTTCAGGGTATCTGAAGCTATGCCTTACATGCAGATTTTTGAATACAACTCCACTAAGTTGTAATCCCTCTAGGATTCAAGTTCTAGTGAATATTTTTTTTAAAGTGGAGTTTGTTGATGGAAGTAGCAGGATGCAAAGAATTGCCAATAATTTTCCAAATAATCTTCCTTTTGTGCAAGCTTTGATCCATTTTTGAGCTAACCTAGTAGCAGTTGGTAGAAAACATCTTTTTAAACTTGCCTGTCTGGTTTATTTCAGTCTTTTTCTAGATCATATGAAGGTGGTCCTTTAATAACTGGTACGTTGGAATGCATTTTAGTTTGCTGAGCAGTCTCTTGCCTTCATTTTCAGTCCTCTGGAGGTTTAGGAGTTACGTTCCTACATGACACTTTGGTGAAACATACCAGCAACTGGTGCCAGGCCAATAAGCTACTGGGTGGGTTAGAAGTGTCAAATGGCTTGAAAAGATCATTGCCTTAGGGAGGAGCAGAAGGCTTACCAGGCTGCTCTGTGGAGTCCAGATTCAGCGCGCTCTACCCGACCTCTTGGTAAAAATCAGATCTTTCCGTCACTCAAGCCAAGGGGCTCTCAAGCTGTAGTGGCAAGATGATCTGGGAGCCCCACAAGGGTTAGTCCACAGAATGGGGGAAACAGCCCTCTATGTGGCGGTACTCATTTGGCAGAAGCAAGCTGAACAGCCCCTGGAGGTGTGTTTCAGGTGGGGCATCCCTCAGTGTTTGATACAGATCACTTTCAAATCTATTTGCTCCCTTCTGAAGAAATGTGCATCTTTACAGGGGGGTAGGCATTTGGGCTCGACGGACACAGCCACGGGGGTTGGGAGGGGAAGGGGCATTTCCTTTTCTGCTTAGAATTTAAGAGGGAACAAAGAGCTGTTTGCTGAAGACCCTCGTACTACTCAATGGTAAGGAACCAAAGATGGGACAAGAAAATGCTTCTACGTGCTGAAACGGGAGAGAAACCAGTGCTTACTCAGTTTGAGTCTGGAACTTCTGGCCACAGGGAAATGTGAAGGGCAAAAAGTGCTCTGGAATTTTGTTTTTCCTTGTTCAAAATAAAATCTACAGGATTATTCAGTCTACAGTTAGACTTTCTCTTAAGTAGAAGATGGCAGAAAGCCAGCTTTTCTTTCCAGATTATTCCGAAAGCAAACAGCAGCAACAGCATTGTTTTAAAATGGCTTTTATTGAGACACTTTCAGGACTTCTCCAACAGTTCTTACTGGGGAATCTTTCTTTCCAGTCCTTAGGTGGCTAAACTCTTTTCCCCATGCTGACAAGGCCCACTCACACCACCGTAGCAAGGAAACGTACTCATCTCTCTCTGCTCAAATGTCCAGCCCGGAGCGCACTTCCCCACCCTCACCCCTTATGCTGCACAAGTCTCACTAGTACTTCATGTAGGACTCACAGACCAGGCTAAATTCTTCCTATTAGGCAGAGTAATTTCAAAGCAAATGTGAGATGGCTTAAATGCAGCTGGTATTACTATCCTCAGGTAAGACATGTTCTCAATGCCATCTTTTCTGATTAGGTAATCTGTAGCATCTTGGATGTCCACAGAATTTATAATCTATCTGTGTGACAGATTTAAAATAGCTCAAAAAAAAAAAAAAAATTAGCTCCGTGTCAGCCCCAAACACCCTAAAGGTTCTAGCCCATTCTTGTGCTTTCTCCTGTATTGTTCTGAGAGGCACTTGACTCTACATTTTGGGGGGAGGCTGGTCAAACTTTTGCTCTCAGGTAACAAAAGCATTAAGCTCAACTTTCTGGAGTCTTAGAAATCACGGAAACTAGCCCACTTCAGAACTCTTTAGGCCAATGTCCCTGAAAGGTGACCGACCAGCCTCCACATGGACTGAAAGAGCATCCGGCCCGTCCCGTTACCGCCCCCGCGCACCCTAGCCACTGCTGCTGCCACCTCCTGGCTCCCTGTTCTTTGGGGTCACTCGCGCCCTACCAGCTCCTGCAGCTCGACAGCCCCCAGAATATGCGCTCTCCAAAGCCTTTCTCTTAATAATAGCGCGGTGGGCCAGAGTTAAAAGCAGAGTTGTTGCCTGGTTAGTACAGCTGTTCCCATTATAAGGTAAAAACTAACATGGACTGCACTCAGAAGGAAGAACACCGGGGTATTAGGATTCTGCTTGCAAATCAATGCTTATTCATGTTTACATCCTTTATCACTGAGACACTTACATATCTAAGCAGGTTCTGATCCTTAACAACAGGGGAACTGAAAAAATTCAAGGATGTTTATTTTAGTGATTAAAACGGTAACAGACAAAAGCCAAACCGAATCAAAGAATTTTTAACAAGAGCCTTGAGAGAAAGCATTCTTGATCTTCCACAAGTCTCCTGAGTGGCTGTGCCTCCATCTCTTGATGAGGAAGCCATGGCATCAACTGGTACAAGACGTAATGGACACACAGGACTGTTAGGTGTAATAAAGCAAGTATTTACATTAAGCACAATACAGCAATTTATTTAGATGCTTAAAATGAATACAAAGGGAAATAAAGATCACAAAATTATACATACTACAACAGTGTGTCATATATTAGATGGTATAAATGAATACACCAGGGTGGTGTTTAACTAAAGATAAAACTAAATATCCAAAACGCAGCACTCATTGGCTTGCTGCTTCAACACAACACACTTCCATACAGATCTAAAAGGTGTCAAAATTAGTAGCTGCAAAGTCAATTCTTGCATGTGATTTTTAGCTTAAAAGATTTCAGAAAACATCTGAAATACCAGTTTTTGTTTTTGTCAGCTGTAATGTCAAGGATATTCAGAACAAGAAAAATTCTATAATACAAGAGAGTCCAGATATATATCTTATGTGGCTGGCCTCTGTCGCGAGATTGTACAAGGTTATGTGCAAAAACTAAGTCTGTCCCGAAGTCCACACTAGCGCAGTTTCAGGCTTTTGCTAGGTCAACTAGATACAGCGCTTATTACACAGCAAGGGCAACGCTAAAAAAAGAAACGCATCTATGATGGCTACACAATAACAACATCGTAAGCATCACCTGAATAGGCCTAAAAGACTGTACAAATATACATTTCAGCTATTCAGAATGAATACATGAAAAAATTGACTTCCCCAAAGTCCACTGTACACACTGGACTGGCAGCTTGTGTGTTGGCCCTACACTACCATTTTAATTAGAACGCTTCTCAAGGACGTCCAACCAGACACTGTTTCACAGAGGGAAAGAAATGTTGAGAAGGCAGGTTAAAACAAGCCTCTGCTTTTTCTCGTGTGCGTTCATGAGCCACCAGCTTATCGGTTTTTCACATTTAGTTACTGTGTCTGTCACAGAGCGTTCTAAAGCAAGATCAGCCAATCATGTGTCACAGACTTAGAGATAACCACTGGGATTGGAGTGGCCACATGTCCCCACCGCCTGATGACCCGGCACTCGAAAGGCAGTACCAGTTAGAACACAGCTTTGCAGTCCTAACTGAAAGGAGAAGCGAGTTCCAGGCTGCAGCATTTGCCACCAATGCCAGAGAAGCCGGCCCTTAAGCCTGCTGGCTGCTCAGCTTAACCCCCGTCAAGCTGCCGTGCATCGGGTCAGCCACCCCGTCAGTCATGCTGTCAAACTGCTCCCCATCCTCACTGTCAATCGTGCTGTTCTGCCACTGAGCCTGTGGGGCGGGCAAGCGCTCGTCGCTGTCCGCTGCGCTCTCCCACTGGGACTGGCCCCGGGGCCAGAGCCCTTCCACTTTTCCACAGCAGCTGTTCTTCCACTCCAACTGCTCTCTGCCGCCTCGCACGGAAGCCTTGTTTTTGGCAGCCAGCTTACTGCTCCTCGCGTCTTCGCTCTGGGAAGACTCGTCGGACCAGGTTCCTGTTTTCATCTCACAAGTGTTGTCCTCAAAGTCTGACACCTGTTGGGAACCGGGGCCGCTCTCAGATGGAGAGGCACCATCTTTCCACTCAACAACATCATCTTGGTCAACCTCACTATCAGAGGCATCGTGCATTAGTTTGGTTGGCTCCTCAGTCAAACGAAGAGTTTCATATTTTGAACCGTCCTCCTCTTTTTGGTCTACCTTCTCAGTTTCTAAAGCATCTTCAGAAAGTACCTTCGGTATGTGTTCCTCTGGGTTATCATTAGGGATTTTAGGCTCAACTTCAAAAACAGGGTCAAAAGGGCTCTCACTTCCATTGGATTCTTCCTCCAAATTTTCAAAACTGTCTGAGGAACTGTCATCTTCCTTCCCAAGATTGAGCTTTTTGTCCGCTGTTTTACTAGCATTGACTCTGGAATCCTTCTCATCATGATTTTCAAATAGCCACTCAGCATCAAAATCCATCTCATGCTTAACTTTGTTTAACTCTTTCATGTTGAAGCCCAGTAACACACCAGGCTTGTACTTTTCACAGTCTCTGACACACTTCTTCCTCTTGTTACTAAAATGGGAAGCAATGTCACTCTTCCACAACCATAAGCTTGCCGCCAGCTTCTCAATTTCTCTCCTGGTGGGATAAGGTTGTTTGTTGAAATATTTTGTTAGGAAGCTTTTCCTGGCTTCATAGGAATCATCTTCATGACCCTTAGGGTCTAAAGCTAAAACAACAGGCTCCTCAGGCTTCTCTTCAAAGAAGCCGGGTGAATCGCTATCTTCCTCTAACTTTCGCTTCTTCAGCAAGGGGAACTCCACCTGCTCATAAGTGCGCTTCACAGGTGCCAGGCCGGGGGACTGGTTCAGCCGCGAAGGTGCGTTTGTCTTGTCCTGGCCGTTCTGGGTCTTGCCCACGCCCCTACAGTGGACCAGGTGTAGGGTGATGGTCGAGGCGGTCATGTTGCTGGTGTACACGCCCAGGCAGTGGATGCACTTGTAGGTGAGCTTCTTCTCCACCGGATGGACCGTCTGAATCACCTGGTGCCGCTCTCGTAAGTGATGTGCAAGTGCGTCGGATATGGGTCCTTTCAGGATTGAAAAGCAAAGAGGGCAAAGGGTTTTCCCGACATCTTTTTTATAGGGCACTGCAGCTTGAGGTGAGCTTTTAACAGGAATATCTGCCTTTTCCTGCACTTTTGGCTGTGGCTTTGGAGGGATGGGTGGGTTATTTTGGGCATGGTAAGCAACAGACTCGGCAGGAGCATCCCTCAGGTTATACGTGGTTACAAGGAGATGGATGTTAGTGTGACTACCCTGCTGCAATGTCAAATCAAAACTCAGAGTAGAATCTGTTTTAGGTCCCATCTCTTCGTCCACGTGAACCATCCGCATGTGAGCGGCCATCTTCTCCACGTCATTGAAGGTTGACCGGCAATACGGACATGACAGGCCATGAATCAGCATGTGGTTGAGCAGAGTGTCTGTGGGCAAATAGCGATTACAGTAAAGGCATTTGCTAGTGAAATTGTGTATTTTCATAATGTAGTTGGCTACTGCTGGGACTTTCTCAGCTTTATGTTCTTTTTCGAAGTGCACGCTATATACATTTTCAGGAAAAAGCTCATTACAGATTGTACATATTTTCCACTTCTGAGTTGAGGAAGTATTGGGTGGTGGAGGGCCAGTGGCAGCTGCAGTTGGCTTGGAGCTGGACTGACCTAATACTCTGGATGCCTGTGACTGGGAGAGGGATGGAGACTTTAACTGGCCTGAAGAGAGAGGCGGGGCATTCGGAGACTGCAGTGAGTATCTTGCTGGCGCCTGGGTCCTCTGCTCTGACCCAAGACCGTAAGATCTTCCATTTCCACTTGGAAGTAACTGCTTCACAGACTGAGACTGCTGAGGGATGGAGACCGGTGCATTGCCACCCAGCCCCAGTCTCATTGACTGACCAACGCCATAGCCCTGGCCTACAGATTTGACCCCGTAGTTGTTCTGCTGTAGGTGAACATTGGACATCATGTTGACACCTGTGGAATTTAAGTTAGGCTTTGGTATTGAGAGTCGATTCACCATCTGCTGTGATGGCAAAGACCGCACGTTTCCAGAAGCGAGGGAACCAATTCTTGATTGGAGTCCCATGCCCTTCTTCTCTTGAGGTTTGGGAGCAATCAGCATCAGGGGTTTGGATCGGGGAACCACCACATTTGTGTGACCAATCATGGCAGTGACCTGGTAGCCTATGCGTTCGTGGTCTTCAATGACATGTTGTACCAAAGCTTCGTAAGACTTTGGCATAAAAAGGCATCGCTTGCAGTGAATACTACTTTCCTCCCGGGCATTTGCGCCTAAGGGGACTGCACCATTGAGTGATTTTTCTCCTGCCTTTGCTATATAAGGTGCTGCCACATGCTGAAAATGTTCCCTGTAAATGTGCTTCCTAACTATTTCATAGAGAGGATCTCGGTAAGTGCACTTCTTACAGTAATAAACAGCTTGCTCTACACTGTCAGCCTGCTTAGGTTTAAGGCCATCACTTTTGCTTTTATCTTTGAAAGTGCTGAGGCTGCTACTCGGTGCGCTGGCGTTTGGAGCATGAAATATTTTAATGTGTGTTTCCAAAGTCTTTTTGTCTGCATTGAACGTACAGTAGGGGCAATTAAGGAGAATCCTATTTTCAAAGTCTTCACTATGGACATTCCGGAAATGACTTTTGTAGGCAGAGAAAAATTTTGAAGAAAATGGGCAAGCGCTGCAGCAAAAAGGTTTTGTCCGATAGTCCTAAAGAAAAGACAAAAACTGGAATCAGAATGCCACTTCAGATAAGCATTAACAGGTTCTAGATTTTTTTCCCCCAAGATAGTCTTGAAGAGACAATGCTATTTTTAGAACTGAAACTGTAATTCATGGATCTGAGTAAAACTTCCTTTTGCAAAATGCATAATTTATAAAACATTAGGTTGGTGCAAACGTAATTGCGGTTTTGGACTGAATTTTAAATCATTATAACTAGGCTCAAACACATTTTTATAAATCAAAATAGGAACCACGACAATCAACACATTTTTGCCATTGAAAAATAAGTTTGTTTATTCCTGTAGCGTGGTAAAAATCTGTGCTTCAGGATTCAACAAACTCTTGGAAAGCATTTTCTGCCTCCTGCTGGTTGTGGAAGCGTTTTCCCTGCAAAAAGCTATCAAGATGCTTGAAGAAGCGGCAGCTGGCTGGCAAGAGTGCAGGTGGACACTGCAGGAGGCGGAGCTCCCGGCGAGTGCAGCTTCTGAGCGCCACTGTGCCTCATGCGACAGTGATGCTGTGCACGAGAACGGCCCGTTCTGCTGACCAGCGCCGGCTGCAGCGGGCAAGTTTTCGGTGCGTCTCATTGATTTGCTGAGCCTACTTCTTGGCTGTAATTGTTTCGTCAGGATTCAGAAAGCTACAGTGGATCAGACAGGCGGCAGACCACCAGACTGTGACTGCGTTCTTTCTTCGGTGACAGCAGGGCTTTGGGAAGTGCTGTGGAGCCTCCTCTCAGTCCAACCACCGGCTGGACTGGTTTGACAGAGTCCGCTTCTTGTCGCATCACAATCCGGTAGAGAAACGGTTCGTTGTTGTTGCGCAGAATAAGAGAAGACACTTCAAAACGACTGTTTGATTTTCGGTGAGCTTATCATGAGACACCCACTTATCGAGTTTTTTCACTTTTCCAATTTGCTTCAAATGCCGAACAACTGTAGAACGGGCAATGTTCAGCTTTTTGGCAACTTCTCATGGAGTAAGAAGATCAGCTTCGATGATGGCTCTCACCCGGTCGTTGTCAACTTCCGATGAGTGACCACTACGTTCCCCCGAGGCGCTCTTCTCTCGCGAAACTTCTTGAACCACCAGCCACGCACGCGCGTTAGCAGCTCCCGGGCCAAGCGCACTGTGCTGCTAGTTGATTCTGCTGCTCTGCAACCCATTCTGAACGCGAATAAGAAAATCACTTGAATTTGCTTTTTGTCTAACATCCTTTCCGTAGTCTAAAACAGATATAAACAGCAAGTAATAAGTCATTCACAAAAAAACATAAAGTGAGACGAGCATTAAAATGTATAACATAACTACATTTATTTAGTGTATTCCAACAGCAAAGGTAAATTTCAACAATACAAAAACCGCAATTACTTTTGTACCAACCTAATATAAACTCAAACGAAAAAGCTGTTGTAAACTAATAAACACGTATTTTGGTGTCACAAATAAAAACTCCATTCAAAATTTTTCCTCAGTGTTTTTAGAAAAGAACAGTCACATTCAGTCACATTTGCTCACTGGTTTAGAGAAACCCGAAGACAAACGGCTTCAAGATAAACATTTTATAGTCAGAAAGTACAAAGAATAAGCTAGGCGAAATCACAATTACTTTGTAAGTACAGCTGGTAAGTTGCTGAAGGTTTCAGACTCACTATACACTAAAACTCAGGCCCCAGAGTGTTCTAGTGCAATTAGGCAAAACAATATAAAGACACACCTTCGATCCACTCCATCATGGAAAAATTTATGTTAAAAAAAAAAGGGGGGGCACATTTTCAAAAATCTCAAACATTTCCCCCCTCTGATCTAAGTAGGGTGTAGTATTCGGATTTCACTGAGATCAAAAACCCCACTGATCTGGAGAGTCAGCTTTCTTCTGTAAGCCACGCTGTTCCTTCTTCTCAAGCAAGAGCAGCTTCAAAAGAAGTAATGAAGTGACAGCCACTCTGATTCAAATTAAGAAATTAAGCAAAAATGCCTACAGGACGTGGGGAAAGCAGGTATTAACAAGCCAATGAAACGAGCACCGCACAACATGCTAGTATCGAAGGGCCGCTTACAGAAGCAGTTCAGAACCGCCTGTGCAGCTGGTGCTTTCACGATAGGGGAGACAAGCTTGCTGAGAGGGGATCATTTTTTCCTTACAAAAATCTACCTTGTTTCAGACACTGGTTACAACCGAAATGAAGTACTGTGCTTTTCCTTCTTTAGTTTTGGTAAAACTGAATTAACTAAGTGATGCTAGTATCGAAGGGCCGCTTACAGAAGCAGTTCAGAACCGCCTGTGCAGCTGGTGCTTTCACGATAGGGGAGACAAGCTTGCTGAGAGGGGATCATTTTTTCCTTACAAAAATCTACCTTGTTTCAGACACTGGTTACAACCAAAATGAAGTACTGTGCTTTTCCTTCTTTAGTTTTGGTAAAACTGAATTAACTAAGTGATGCGTCCTTCTGGAAGGCTTTCCTATTTTAAGGCTGCTGGTTGATACCTTTTCCTGGGTTATTAATTAGAAAAGAATCAGATGACATCACATTTCTGAAGGTAGAGTTTAAAAGTACTGACTCCCTGCCAAGTATGTTCCAACAGATGAACAGATAAATAATCCAGAATTACAATCACCACTGAAATAAATAATGGTACAGTTTGAATTGATAATCACTTCTCCCTCTGGGAAAAGACATATCACCCATGGCCCTCTATTTTTTGTTATAACATGACCTATTGTTATTCGTTGGCCCTGCTGGTGCTTTTGATTACCTAATATCGTTTTTAATTTCAATCAGTAACAGTTAAGCTGCCCACCGCTACCACCTGTCCCACAGCCCAAGTGCTGGCTCAAACTACCCGACAGAGGCTGGGTGACGATACAGACGAGCAGGAAAACCTAAATGGAAGAGTCCCGACTTCCCTTTTATAGAAAAGACAAGCACTGCAACACAGAAAACTGAAGGAACATTTTAGAATCAGAAGAACCAGAATACTTTTGGCAGGGTTAGAGGAGAGGGGAACTCTGGTATACATACTTTCAAGTAACAAACTTTCCTGTTCCTCTTACATTTAGTTTCAGGACAATGAAAAAAACTAGACCAAGTTCTTCCTATTTTTCTCTCTTAGGAAAATATGAGATAATAAATTTTTAACACTTTCCACAGTAGGTTGTCTACAAATAATGTAACACTATGAAAGGCCTAGAACTGAAAACGGAAAATGCTGCTTTGGGGACGATTCTCCTGTGCCACTTACCTGGTTTTTTGTAAGCGAAGGGTCCCACAGTCCTACATCCTCCCATGTAGTGTTTTTCAAATAAAAGTCATTAGGTTCAAACTGTTTAAAGTCCTAGAAAACAGTGAAAGAAGTTTCAAAAACATGGTATTAATTCTAGCCCACCTTGACATATAAATCCTATCTCTTACTAGGGTTGGGAAGATGAACAGGAAAGTCAACCCCACCCAGAATGAGACTAGGAGTCTTAAGGTTCTTAGGAAATACAAAAGGGCACATAGATGTTACAGTGAACATTGTATATCAACTAAACACTCCCCTCATGGTCACCAGGTTTCCAAAGAAACCACTGGAAGTTCTAATTAAATAAAAAATTAAGCCATGTATTGATACCAAAGCACCCTTCTTAAGAGCTGTAACTCATGAGCTGTAATGTTAGAACAGAGTGTAAGACAGCAACATTCACTCAGTCTCAGTACTACAAATGTGGTATTCTGGTTCTCTGCAAGAAAAATGTTCTATGGAGATGGGGGTGGGGTGGGATTGGACTAGAAGGAAAACTCAGGATTTCTGAACCCCAAAAGGAGGACCGCTACTCAAAGAAAGCATGTGGTATTATGTTAAATTACTCTTGTGTAAAAATTTGACCCCCCACCCCAACCGTGAGACAGGAATATTAGAAGTCTTATGGTAAAATTCCTCTTGTTCCCCAAAGGTTCACAGTTCAGTGTGGAATATCAAGGATACATAAATATATTCCAGAGTACGGACTGGGTGTAATAGGGATGAACAAATCAAATGCAGGACAGGAAAAGTACCTTTAATATTTGCACTATTTATTCTTATAAAGATTACCCCACTGCATGGGAAGTAAATGGACTATTTCATCAGGTAGATCTACCTGTACTTGAAGTATTGGAGAGGGTGTGGAGTGAACTTCCACACTGGGGATGACATAGCTAGAGAAATCCAATTCTGAGACGCTTTGGTCTTCATGATATGCCCCTAGAGTAGGTAAGGGAACCAGGAAAAGAAAACCTGTTTCATGAAGGAAATTGCTTTTTTACTTTCAATTTCTTCCAAACATTTACCAAGTGCCTGCTGCGTGCCCAGCACTGTGCTAGGTGCTGAGGAGACACAGATGGCAAGGTAGTCCCTGGCCAGCTGGAACTTAAAGGCTAGTGGGGAAAACAGCTTTAACCATTTCTTTCCAATCAGAGGTTTCTGATCCACTAACCACAAGATCAGAGTAACGAGATCTGGAAGAGGAGCCCACTGCACTGGTTATCCCACAGGGCTGGTAGAAAGCTCACAGAATCAAAGGCGAGAACAACAGTTTGTAAAGTCCAAACTGTTACCGAGGGAAAGACAATGGTCTATGATGGGTCAAAAGGGCCAACAAACGCTCAAATCCCAAGGAAAGAGACAACAAGCACCCCAGCTACTACGCCTCAACAACCAGAAGGTCAACCAGAACATTCAGGCACATCAGAATGAGAACAGGCTCTGGAGTCTCACAGACAGACCTGCCACATGATCTGCTGCGAGGCGGACCTAGTCCTTTACTGTGTATTTGAGATAAGAATTCCTATATCTCCCTAGGGGCTGTTTTAAAGGATTTGAATTTAGAGACCATTTTAAAGCACCTAGTAGAAAACGTCCGACGTGGCACGTTCTCAGTGGTAACTGCTTTTGCTTCAGGACGCAAAGATGAAAAAGCCCACTTTAGGGAGAAGGGAACAAGTTAGGCTAATTGAGAAAGTTCTAGCAAAGCTAATGCTGCAGTTAAATTTCAGAATCGCACCTAAAAATTAACGATCCTGGCCACTGACACAAAGTAATGGAGCAGAAGCTGAGTCGTGTGAAAATTAAAAAATGACATGCTACTTACTTCTATGTGTTCTTTACAGTATTCCAACCCAATGTCACTAAGTATTTTTTTCACAGTTTTCCGGGCTTTTCTTAAACTGCCAAGATTGTTGACAGGAAGTTGGAACATAGTTTCTATTGGAAAAAAAAATTTAAGTCAAGTCAAAACACGAGCAACTTGCAATATTTACTAATTCCACTGATGGTAGGATCACAAACCCTGGCCCAGTATGACAAAAAAAGGTGAGTAGATATCCTTATCCAGTATGTTCTGAACCCTTCAAGGAAGCACTCCCTGACCCTCTCTACCCCTAACAGGACATTTTATGTTGCAGATGACATGAATCCAAGGCGGCACAGTTCTGATCAGACCTTTAAAAAACTAGTTTGGGATGAACTTATTTAAAGTTGAGAATTAGGATATCCCAACCAATTACTTTAAAATCAAATGTGAATGTTTTTCTCCTTGTGATGTTGAACCTCAGAAAACAGAAAAATGTCCACCATTTCAGCATCATTACCACATAATCTTGAGTGCCAGAGAAAGTAAGTTTGTGTTGCCTGGGAACTATCCTGCAGATTGTGATGGGATTGGGAGTTTTGGCACACTACCCAAACTAGACTCGGATGGCCTGTATCCGCCCCACAGTCGGCACCACTCCTGGACAAAGGCGCTCTCCTGTGCCGTGGAGTCAGTGCGGAGACAGGGAAAGCCAGCGCTGGTGTCAGAGCAAATGGTAACTGACAGAATCAGGGGAGCTTCTGAGAAAGGAAAGGCTTCTGTGTGTGTGAGGGAACTGAAATATTATTTAAACGACCCAATACATTAAAGCAGAAATTTAGGTCCACTTTTCCAAGTTCCTTAAAAACAATGGTTAATAAAATAAAATAAAACATGGGCAACTGATAATTTGTATGGCTTGCAAAGTGACCATGAATGTTCCCTACACAGCAGGGTAAAAATTTATCACTGACTTAATAATCTAAATAAAATTTACAGGCTATAAAGGAGCTCTAAAGACCAAAACCAGGCAGAAACAAAAGCCGATACATCAGGATTTAAAATTCAGTACATGCAAATCTGGCTTTCTAATAAAGGCTGTCCCTCTGTAATAACACTACCACTTGTAAACCACGATCACAAAGTCAACTAATTCAACTATGGTAAGTTACTGTACTTACTATTCTAAAAATCAATATTAACTATGAAAAGTGGGGTGGGGGGGAGGGGGG
>SJYX01020436.1:179081-198501 GCA_006410675.1 Oreotragus oreotragus
TGGGGTGGGGGTGGTGGTGGTGGGGAGGGGACTAGTTTGCTCTCAACTGCCTCTAAAGCTCAGGTTCCTCTCCCCTGCCAAATCCTGTGCGTTACTGTTACAAAGGCAACTGAGAAATGAAAACACATGCCCAGGCAAAAACTTGTACACGCATGTTCTCCGCATTATTCACAATATCCAAGAAGGAAAATCAACCCAAATCTCCATCAACTGATAAACGGTTAAGTAAAATGTGAAAATATTGATACAATGGGATACGATTTAGCCATAAAAAGGAGTGAAATACTGATATATGCTCAACATGATGAACCTTGAAAATATCATGCCAAATGAAAAGTCACAAAAGGCCACTTACTGTATAATTCCATTTATATGATGTATCTAAAAAAGGCAAATCTCAGAGACAGGAGATTAAAGTTGCCGAAGGTTGGAGGAGTTGTGGGGGCAGGGAGGAAACAGAAGGTGCCTGCTAAAGGGTACTAACTAGGTTCTTCGTGGGGTGAAGAAAATATTTTAAAATTAATTGTGGTGATAGCTGCACAACTCTGAATATACTAGAAAACACTGAATCATATACTTTAAATGGGTGAGCTGTATGAAACATGAAAAAATATTTTAAGCTGTTAACAGGCCTATGGTGGTGGTGGTGGGGAGGGGACTAGTTTGCTCTCAACTGCCTCTAAAGCTCAGGTTCCTCTCCCCTGCCAAATCCTGTGCGTTACTGTTACAAAGGCAACTGAGAAATGAAAACACATGCCCAGGCAAAAACTTGTACACGCATGTTCTCCGCATTATTCACAATATCCAAGAAGGAAAATCAACCCAAATCTCCATCAACTGATAAACGGTTAAGTAAAATGTGAAAATATTGATACAATGGGATACGATTTAGCCATAAAAAGGAGTGAAATACTGATATATGCTCAACATGATGAACCTTGAAAATATCATGCCAAATGAAAAGTCACAAAAGGCCACTTACTGTATAATTCCATTTATATGATGTATCTAAAAAAGGCAAATCTCAGAGACAGGAGATTAAAGTTGCCGAAGGTTGGAGGAGTTGTGGGGGCAGGGAGGAAACAGAAGGTGCCTGCTAAAGGGTACTAACTAGGTTCTTCGTGGGGTGAAGAAAATATTTTAAAATTAATTGTGGTGATAGCTGCACAACTCTGAATATACTAGAAAACACTGAATCATATACTTTAAATGGGTGAGCTGTATGAAACATGAAAAAATATTTTAAGCTGTTAACAGGCCTATCTACAAAATGTAGATAAGGCGACGAACACAAATGATTTTACCTAAAAACAAGACAACAGTAAATACTGGGGTATACTTATCCTTCCAGATTTTATGCATGCATAATTTTTCTTAAAAAAAAATCAAAACACAAAAAAAGGGAATCAATGTATTTTATTCAGCATTTACTCACACAGCAAGAAAATCCGTATTGCTTGAACATTTTCTAAATTAATTTTTAAGAATTATGTGTTCCAATACGGCAGATACTAGCCACACATGGCTCCCATGCACTTAAAATGAGGCTAGTCTGAGCTGAGCTGAGATGCCTTAAGCTTCTGCCACGCTACCATCACCACCATCCCTCCCCACAACCCCTTCACCTCGCAGAACTGAAACTCCGTCTGCATCCAACAGCAACACTCCACCTCTGCCCTACCACACGCACCTGGCACCCACCACGCGGGCAGCCTCTAAGCTTCTGACCACTTGCAGTACTTCACGGAAGTGGAGGCATAAATACCTGTCCTTCTGTGACTACTTAGTCTACTTCGCATAAGTGCCTGTAAGGTTTACCCAGCTGTAGCATCATGTCAGATTTTCTTTCCCTTTCAGGCTGAATAACATTTCATGCTATGTATGCGTCACATTTATCCATTCACCTGTTGATGGACATTTGCTCTCTTTCAGCTACTGTGAATAACACTGCCAGGAACATGGGTGTACAAGCAGCTCTCTCAGACACACGTGTGTGTTGCTACATCTCATGGTAACCCTGTGGCTCTGCCATTTACACTCCCCAGTATACAGGTTCCAATTTCTTCACCTCCTCTTCAACACTTGTTTTTCTTTTTTTGACAGTAAGCATCTTAATGGGTGTGAGGTTATTACTTTCATCATAATTTAAATTTGCTTTTCCCTAAAGATTAGTGATGTTGAGCAGCTTTCCATGCGCTTTTGGGCAATTAATATATCTTCTTTACCCATTTAGATTTGCTTTTAAGCATAAAATATATTTGAGATTTCCAATGCTGAGTATGAAAAAAAAAATGCAAAGTATCTCATAAATAACGTTCCAAAAATAGACTGCATGTTGAAATGACAATACTTTGGATATGCTGGATTGAAAATTATTAATTTCACTTTTTATTTTTTTAAAAGTAGCTACTGGAAACATAGAAAAACCTCAAAGATATTATGCTAAGCAAAATAAACCTGTCACAAAAGACAAATATTACATGATTCCACTCACTTGAGACACTAAGAGTAAATTGGTTAAATTCACAGAGATAGAAAGCAGAAGGGTGGCTGCCAAGGACTGGCAGGGAGGGGAGAATGAGGATTTACTGTTTAACAGGGACAGAGTCTGCACTCTGCAAGATGAAAAAAGTTCTGGAGATGGATGGTGGTAATTGCTGCACAATAATCTGAGTGTACTTAACGGCACAGAACTGTACACTTAAAAGTGGATGGTTCAGTTCTGTTCAGCTCAGCCATCAGTCGACCCCCTGGTTAAACATGACGCATTAATTTTATGCCATGTAGATTTTATCACAAGTTAAAAAAAAAAAAAAAGATCATCAGAAAATACAAGACAAACAGTAGTGAATACAGAAGCAGATAAGGCTGTTATTAAGTATCTGTTAAGACCCTTCAAAGCTTCCTTTGAACAGGATAAATCCTTTAGAGCAAGTCCTGGATGTAATAAAAGAACTCTGAAGGCTTTTACAAATTTCTAGACCATTTTGGACTATATTAAATGAGCACTTCTCTGGTGATACATGTATGGCCTCCAAACTGCTAAGTACTTAAAAAGAAAAAACTCAGTTCACTTTCCTGGCAAAACTGTTTCACTCCAAGAGGCCAGGAACAGAGGACTAAATCACTTTTATCCAAGACTGTAAAATTCACTCTGCCTCAACTAACAGTTTAACCCAGTTAGGGTTACTTTAATGAGAAGTTCAATTCTATTTTAATTTTGCAAAAAATTGAAATGATTCTATAGCAGATAGGAGAAGCACAGAAATTTTCACATAATTTTCATGTATTAAACTTTCAAATCACCTTAGGTTTCTTTCAAACAGTTATAGGATAGAACTGGACAAAAGGAGGCCCTAGGAAAAATAAAACAGGAAGCTTTTCCAAAGCTAACAGAATGCTGAATTTAACAGCTTAAACAAGTACTGTTTCTTTTAATGCTGGTGTGGTTCACTGGTATTAAACCAAGAATCTAATGGGAAATAAACAACCTAGTTCACCACATTGTCAGTCACCAAAATTATAGTCACATTGTGATGACAAAGTTTCAACATGCCAGTCAGTGGCTGGCACATGGCATGCACTCAGAAAGCGTAGAATGAACGAACAGTCCCTGTCTACAAAGGGCTTACAGAGGTGACTCCCTATATGCACACACACACACACATACGTATATGGAAAGAAGAAATGTGTTCAGACGCGTCACAGATTAAACGTTCTGAGGCTCTGTAAGAGGGACAGTTCATTCTCGGCAGGGGTGGTCAGGAGAGGGTGGGAGAAACTATTGCACTGTGGCCACTGTGTTCAGAGAAACACCTGCATTTACTGCATGGCTGCTCTGCTGAGCTGCTGAGATGGGAGGGAGCGCACGCGCACCGCAGACCAGCCTGTCTGGACCGTCTGCAAAGGTGTAGAGAACAGAACACAGAAGCGGCAGCAGCAGGACAGAGGTCGAAGGCTGAAGCATGGGGCTGCAGCCGACATCACACGTGCTCTCCAGGAAGGCTCTATTGGTTCATGGACAGAAATGCTGCTTCCTATTGGCCACGTGTACAAAGTCTCTCCCCTTCATACCTTTAAACCCCTGTAACACAGTAAGTAGGGCGACACAGCACAGTAAAATTCTGCCCTGCTAGAGAAGATGGTGCCATGCAGTGAAAAACACAGCTCTAGAGCTCGACAGATCTGGAGGTCTGTTTCAATCCTTGCTTTGCAGCTTACTAGGTTTGTGACTCTAAAAATGTTACTTAACCTCTGGAGGTCTGTTTCCTAGGCCATGACCAGCATAACACCATTCCACTGTTCAAACGTCAGAAGAATCAAGTAAGACGAAGCCAATTAATGCTTAGAGAAGTGATTACCTTAAACTAGATCAGAAGCTGTAATAATAACTTTGCAAATTATGAGTTCTTACCAGGATATAGTCTTTTAAAAAGCACAGACCATTGTTGTTACTGAGAGTCAGACGTGGTTGCCATACATGTTCCTGAATGCACCCTAACGCATTTATACTTACACAGAATAGTGTTTTTATACATCGCTGTGAGCCATTTATGTTAGAGTCAGCATATTAACTTCACAAGTTCTGTGGCACTTATAATAGTTATGCAATAGAGTGTCCGTAAGTACCCAAAATAAACCTAGGTGACTTAGAAATACAAAGGTGTGATCTAGAATTTGCTTGTAAAATACATGTGTACTTATAAAATTTGTGTTATTCCTGTTAAAAGTCTTTCAGGCAAAAAGACTAGTGCCTACAACTAGGAAACGTCACTTTTGAGTATTCAGATTTCAGACAAGAACCCTAGAGAAAATGATCGAGAACATGTCTTACATCCCAATCTAGCTTCAGAGAGGGTGTGAGATGGGAGGCATCTCCACATTTCCTCCATTTTAACAGGCGCGCCAGCAAGGCAGGGACACACCGTGACGAGTGACTCCCGCACTACGCCGCCTACACGGAGCTCCACTGCCTCGGAATGGCTTGCTGTCAATGGACAACCAGGTTTCAAAGATGTGACAGAGGGAAGTCAAATGACTTCACAGGCAGGCCTGAGAGGACATCCAGATGTGTCCATTGATAAGCATTCCAGAAGCACATCTCAATAGCCTAAGACAGAAAGGAAGTTGTTTTCAATTCCTTACTAAGTTTTCCACGCTCTATCAAAACTAGTCAAAATAATTTCCCCATAGTAATGGGAAATGTTTTTCTTACTATTCTTGAATAACAAAATACATAATTTTCTTGAATTACCTTCTCACGTTTTTCTAAGCTGTCTCCTACAGTCAAGGCTTAGCAAAACCATTATTCTTACAGCAGGTTTTGCCACTTGATGACTCAATCCTTACACTTTCCACAAAAGCTTTATTTTTCTGAACTCAAACCAGGATTCTTAAGCACTCCCTGCATTTAAACACAGCAAGTCAGTGTCGCTTCGTCTTCTTCACCAGGGTAAGAATTCTTAATTGCTGACTTAAAACGTACAGTATGTAAAATTTTTAATAAATCCTACCACATTTCCACTAGATAGAGGTATCTTCAGATACATTAGGTTTCAAGAGGCCACTCATACAGGTCCTCAATTGCTGTCAGCTCCCACCAGAAAAGGAAAGCCTTACACATTTTCAAGGGAAGCTCAAGTTTCCATAAGATCTTAAATGGGAGCATAGAGGGTTCAGAAAAGGCAGAAGGGCAAAAGCCAGCAATTATCTGTCTAAACAAAAATTACTGCTCAGAGGAGAGAAGGAACAAGACTGCCCTAAAACAAAACACTGGGAAAAGCAACAGACTATAAACAAAGTTCCTTTTTAGACCCTTATACAGGCAACTTCAAACCTTACACAGTTGCTACTTCTTCAACAACCAGGGGCACAGCTCTCACCCATAAAGAAGCTAGTGTACAGCTAGATGCTTTAACTGCACAGCCCACTTGGGATCCTTGGGTGTTAGCTGACATCCAAACACAAAACATCACTATGAAGTTATGAAGCACTCGTGTGGGCCCTCATTAGCCAAACAGCTCACAGGGGCACTATAAAAGCCTGTGCTCCAAACACAGGCCTGGGGGCCAGGCCAGACATATTCCAAAGCTCACTTCACGGCTACACACTGTAATGCCTTGATTTCCCTACTAGTGAAACAAGGACAGTCCTGAGAGAATTGAGAATGGTTTATAAAGTGCTAAGAAAATGATACCAATACTAAAGGCTTTGACCAAATCATATGTGAAACGACATACAAACAACTCAAAGCTAAGAGACTCAATTACAAATCTACACCCTTACTGGAGAAGGAATTAGGATGTGGAAGGATTTGTTTTAACTCTAAGAGATGGTCCATGTAGGAGTCTCTTACAGATTCCGGGCACGTTTTTCAGCTACATTGCAGTCTTAAACTGTGGCCTATGTTCAGGGCGGTCTTCCTCTGGTAATTCTATTCAAAGTCTTTTATGCTCTTCTAATTTTGAAGCCTTTATTTCTGGAACACTGCTAAAATTCCTGAGATAATCAGGCTTTCTCTAGCTTCTGTCTTGGAACTAAGCTAGGGATCAGTAAAACCAAGGAGGCCTGTGACTGCGTCTGAAGACAGAGGACAGAACACACACATGGGGAGAAACTGCAAGCAAGGACTTAACAGTGGAAAGAATTCTGCGTTTCACACTTATTAGAACAAAAGTGTGCACCCCTCATCAAAACTCACTTCACATAGCTGGCTCACATTTTACCTGTGACTTCCTGTATACAAGCATATCCCTACACAATCAAGTTGAGACAGAGAGATATGTATCTTCCAATTTGAGAAGCCTGCTTATATTCAGAGAGCCTTCTCCTTCCAGTGAAGCAGAGGATGAATTCTCATTTCCACCGACCCCTCAACTGGCAGATTATCACAGACAGGCTGTGATCAAAACGAAGGTCTAAGGGGTACTGAGACCCCAAGAGACTGAGGGAACCCAATCATCCATCCTCTCACTTTCCAACGAACTGAATCAGGCAAACAAACAAACAAATACACAGTCACGTGGAACTGTGGCCACTCAGCAATCAAGGCAGAAGGTGCCAATGTGTAAACAAGAAACAGCCTCTACATTCAAAATTTCAATTCACTTAATTAGTGTGAGGTTTGGCTCATACCAGTTTCAAATACCAAGTTTCCAAACTAACAACATAAAACGTGTAACTAACAGAGATGCACATCAGCAAAATCTGGCATTTGCTCCAGACTTACCACCACAAGTTCTTACAGAACCAGGGGAGGAGAGCCTTTGTAAGTTTACACGATGCTCGCAACACATCAAGGCCTGTGAGTTTAACTATAGTTAATACACAGTGAGCAACATTTCTTTCCATGTTCATGCCTCTTAGGCAAATAAATGAAAATTACACTCTCATGGAAAATGTTTCACCTTCTGGAAGATATAACAGACTCTGATGTTTTTTTAAAAGTGAAAGTCCTTTGGAAGTCTAGGTTGAACAAGTAGTTTATTACACAACAGTACTTGAGCACCTTGATGTAAGCTACGAATTAGTTTCTAATCTTATAAAACAAGAATTAAATTTTTTTGTATTTTCACATTAAAAAAAATTTTTAAGATTCAAACAGATTAAAAAAAAACAAACCCTGACATTTAATTGATTTTTTCCCCCATACACTTAAATGTATTGTTTTTAAACATTACTTCTGATATTCGGACCTTTTTTTTGTATATATCATTTCAACACTAAAAAGCATAATGTATATCTATCTACACACACACACACACACACACACATATATATATATCCACCCATCTATTAAGAGAATCAATCTGCCAAGGTCTATGACAACTTATGCAATTTGTTATTCACACATGGTTCTCAAAAGAAAAAATACTACTTTCCGAACAAATTCTCAAGTTTTCTTTTATTTTTTCCCTACTCAAGAAGGGATCCCTACTTGTTCCTTTATAACAGAACAGCCCTATCTTCCTTATTAAACTGTATTTTTCACAATTAAATGTGCAGTCAGAATGTGTACATTAACCACCAGATTGTTACTTAAATACTAAAAAACACTTTTAATATTTTCTAAAACTTACCAGTAATTACAATTCAATATATAAGATACCTAATTATACTTATAGCAATCAAATATAAATAATAAACACATGTAGGAGTGTATGTCACTAATAAAAATCAGAAGCTGTTTTTATTTGATAAAAGCCTATTGATTATTTGTGAACAAGTACACATTCATGGAAAGGTCTGTTCTGATCAGAGAATGTTTCAGGTTTTTAGAAGCTTAGCAACTCTTGAGACTGGGTCATCAAAATAACAATTATCTAGAACTTACTTGACATTTAGTCTATTCAACATGGTGACATTTTATTCTTAATATAAATAGTATTATAACTTTTCCTGCACTCTGGTTTAAGGGAAAAAGGACAAACTGAAGTAAAACAAATTCATAAGGGGTATGTTTAAAACCAATGACTTTCAGAATAAGGAGGACCAAGGATCTTTAGAGATTCACAGTCCAACTTTCTCTATTTCCTACACAGAGACTATAAGAACCAAAAACCAAAGATTTAGTTAGTTCAAAGTATAGCAGTCTCTAGTAAGGCAGTGTTAGGAAATTTTCACAATGGGTCAAAGACAAAGGAATATTTACTTAAAAGTTCAATTAAATAGAATACCCATTCCCCACCCTCTAGTTAATTGAGGCTTTTTAAATAAACCCTCACAGTTTACCTAAATTTCAGCCCTTCAAGGCCAACTGTTTCACCTTTTTTTTTGAACGCCAAAATCAGGAAACCTTTGAAATTGCAGAATTTATGCTTTTTAAGAGCTCACAGCAAGTTTTCCTGTAGGGGGAAAATGGCTATTACCACTAAGGACATCGGTTAACATTGTATCTCATGTGTAATTTACTAAATCAAACAAAAACACCTTTACAAACTTGCCTCCAAGGAAACCCCTCAAAGAAGAAACTTTATTCAAATTAGTCATTTAAAAAGTTGTACAACTGTATATCAAACACAAAATCAGGTCAAAATTTTATCTACTTTAACAAATACTAAACAGTATTTAAAAATTACAAGTAATACCATTTAGATTATATATCTGATTCTTCTNGATCCATTCAAATGGTCTCCAGTGAGTATACGCACAAGAAAGGATGGAAGGATGAATAGGGAGCAGATGTATATAATTCCTTCCTACATGATTCTGATCCTCAGAAGGAATGAAAACTGTTCATTTATCTAACCCCTTCATTTCACTGAAGATTGAGGCTTTTACATGTTTTAAGTTTCACAGTTAAGAGGCAAAACTGAACCTAACAGAATCTTTGATAGGAATGGAGTTGACTGACAAAAAGTACTATTAGTAAGAATTTATACAAAGTTATGTTGTTACACAAAAAGCAATAAGCTATAGGTAGATCGTTTAGAGACAGAAACAACTCTCTCCAACAACCTAGGTGAGATAGACTAAATGTGGTCAAAAATTCTTTGTGGGTCTTCCCATCAAGAGGGAGATTCTATTTCCCCATCCCTTGATTACGAGCTTGCTTTGACCAAAATTTAAAGTGGTGTTAGCCCCAGGGCTTAGCACTGGAGAGTGCTTGCAGCTGCAGCTGTGGTACTTCTGGATGGTGCCCTTAGGAGGCCATGTAAAGCAGCTGATCCAGCTTTCCAGGTGAGCAGCTACACGCAGCAGAACTGAGGTGGGCCCAGTCAACAACCAGTACCATATGTAAACATATGGACGAGGCCATCTGGGAGCTACCAGCACAGCTCACCCTCAAGCCAAAGAAAACTGCAGGAATGAGCCCAGGTGAAGTCAGCAGCAGAACCAGTAGCCAAACCAAAGAACTTAAGAGAAAGAATGAATCTGCTTTAAGTCACTAAGCTTTGGGATGGTCTGTTACACCGTAACAGAAAACTGAAACAGCTTGTTTCACTTCCATTTTATCATGAGGAAACTAAAGCTTAGAAAAGGCAAGATATGCAAGGGAACACAGGCAATTTAAATGACAGTCAGGAGTTTAACCTAAGTCTGTCTCCAAAGCTGCACCACTTTATGTTTCTTAGTAAAAGCTGAAATCATGGTGTATCTTAAATTATCAGAAAAATATATATTGAAAAGTTATACACTTAGTCCAAGAACAGATGAATAGTTCACTTAAGAGCTGAAGGTTCATACAGAATAAATTTTGCTGAATTAGATATTTTCTACGAAAGGTTCAAACGTTTATGCGATTTTCCCCAAGTGAAAAGCATCCAAAATAAAATACTCTAACACAGAAAAATTGTATGTAAGAAGCTACCTGGGAATATTTTTTGGAAGTCACAATCTGATTTCACAAACCCCACATGGTCATTTAATCCAAATACTTGTTAAAAACATATTTCTAATAGTTACACTGAAAGAGAAATCATAAGCATATATTCTAAATGTATATACCTGATTATTTTTCTTTTCAAATCCCAGCCATATACACCGCCATTTCCTTTGTAGCGAGTTCCAGAGACAATGTCAAAATTACCCTCCTTTTGCTTCCTATAGAAAAAATAAATTAGGTGTCAATTTAAAACTTGCTGAAACAAAGCTCCTAAGTATTTTTAATTCTAACAGATACCACAAGAATTCCTTCCTGAAAAGGCTGCAGTAACTCACTTGTGTCCATTTTCTACCATCTTATCGGTGCTGGAGGTAGTGCTTCATAGGTTTTTAATTTTGAAAAGCTAATGGGTAGTAAACATGTGACACATGGTTACTTCAATTGCATTTCCCTGACTACATCCCAGGGTGAGCATCTTCTCTTAGGGTTATTAGCCATTTGGATTTTTTCTACATATGGCCTGTTTGCATCTTTCGCCCATTTTCTAGTCCACTGGTTCCACTGCCTTAGCAGGTCAAAGGAGTTTTGGGGTAGTGGCGATCTAAGTAGAGAAGGTGTTTTTGAGGTGACTTTATGCAGAGATCAAAGGAGAAGCAGTTGGCACTAAGGAGCTGCGACACAGCACTTCAGACAAGGCGGAGGGCAGAGGGTGAGCTCAGATCGCAAGGCAGGGGCCACTTCACAGAGGGCTTGAATGGCAAGTAAAGGAATGGAGATTCTCCCTGTGGTCACAGGACCTCCTGAAGTACTCTACACAGGTGGCATGATCTGACTCTGTTTTTTGTCTGAAACGTGTCATGGTCTCTCGGATTTTCTAAAAATGTTTTTACATTACCTGTAAATAAATAGAATTTTGTACCCTTTACTGATATATGCTAAATTCTTATGCTACAACACTACTTAAAATTTCCATGTTTAATGACATCTGGTATACCTACAGTCATTGATGAGTTTATTGGAAATTAATTCAGCATCTCATCATTTGCTAAGAGTTTCATGGGGAAATCCACTGATGGTTAGGACTCCTGCTTTCACTGCTGGGGGCCCAGGTTCAAGCCCTGGTCAGGGAACTAAGATCCCACAAGCTGTGGTGGGTTAGTTGCTAAGTCGTGTCCAATTCTTGTGACCCCACTGCCAGGCTCCTCTGTCCATGGGATTCTCCAAGCAAGAATACTGGAGCGGGTGGCCCAGCCATGCGGTGCAGCAAAAAGAAAAAGGTAAGACACTCTGATGTAGGACTAGGTTGTCTTCCGTATGTGCAACTGGTTTCCTTCCATTTCTACACTCACATTTTAAGAAGAAATGGATAGTGACTTTTATGACATACCCTTTAGCACCTATAGACTTAATCAGACTGCCTTCTTTGTTAATGTGATAAATGAATTATTTTGACAGATTCCTGATTTGGGCATTCATTCCTAAAATAAACCCCATCTATTCATAGGGTTTTACCCTTTTGATGCAGGGTTTAATTCCATTTAACAGGGAAGGTGTTTTTCATCTTTTTCTACAGTATTTATAGAAATTAATGATGGTTTATAGAAATTTTCTACAGTGTTTATAGAATTAGGTAATAAAAGGATTTTCAGTTAGTCCTCTCAGGGCCCCTAAAATACTTCATTTAGTCTTATAACTATATTTACATGCCTCAAATCTATACACTGTTTTTATTTTTGATAGCAAACTTAAAATAGCATGAGCATTTTAATGAATGAAAAATGAAGTAAAAAAATCAAAACAAATGACTTGAATCATAATTCTTTCAAACATTAGAAATACCTACCTAATGAATTCAGGAATAAATTTTGGCTGAAATTAAGAATAAACAGTAGGTCAGTAAAATAGGCTAAGACTATAATAAATAGCTAATAAAGAAACATACCACTCACATGATGTGAGAGGTCAGCATCCATGATGATTATGTAGTTGCCTGTGGCATGTTTCATCCCGTGAATATATGCAGTTCCTAAAAATGAAAACATCTGTATCCATTAAAAGAAGTCACCAGAAATGCTGAGGTCACATCTAAACAGGGAAGAAACTGCTGAGCACCTCTGAGAAGCCATCAGTCCTCCAGGGCTGACACGGAACTGTCGTCTCACTTTAGTCCTGGGCACCACCCTGTGATGCCTGGACCCCCACCTAACCTGTCTCTCTGCTTCTGCTCTTCCCATCACCACTGCCCCACAACAGCTACCCAGGGAGTGTCTTCCACACTTTAAGCCTGGTACACAAGAGCCCTGAATCTGGGGCCAAAGGTGCAACTAGCAATTACTTAGCCATGATCATGCCTAAAGTTCCTCAAGGACTTGGCAGGTAAGGGTAACTGGTCAGGAAAAGGAGATGGGAATTCCTGCGTTCTCTAGCCCCAATCCAACACAGTAGCTTATGAGCAAGGCTGAACTCTTCTGACTTCTGTTAAGAAGTGACTGCCTATAGGTTTTTGGATTGCCACTGACTGGTTAATAAGTCTTGGTGGGTTTCAGGGCAGTTTCAAAATTACTTCAATCTTGAAGAACCTTCTGGATTTAGATATTCAGAGCATTTGATCATGCCATGAAATCAAGGATCTTCAGACAGCAGGTACTCAATTTCCAAGTACTGTGTTTCCTACATGCTCCCCCAATTTTTCAATAATAGTTAACACTTTTCAACATACAACAACTGTGACCGACAACAGAAATAAAGGCATTCAAGATTTTTATCTCAGAACGAGACTGAATTCATTTGAGATTTTCTATAACCTCTTACATTGTAAAGCCAGAACAGCTTTCTTTAAAAAAAAAAAATAAATAAATACCTTTTAAAAACCTTTAACTTAAAGAAATGTTCAAGGACTTACAGCTAAGGCAGTGTGCTGGTCCAAATGTTTGCCCTTAGATCCCTTCTCTGTTCTAAATATATCGCAAAGTACTATATTTGTTCTCTTGTCAACTGATTTCCAAACAGCTTTGGGAAGCATAGGAAGATGGGAGATTTCAAGCAGAAGGGGAAAAGTCCAAGAGTCCTCCCCCTTACTCCACCTCTCAGCACGGACCAGATTCCCTCCACAGCTCCCACTTCCACCAGGTACCCCTGACTCTACCATTCTAGCTCCTCCGGGCATGCAGCCTGGGTCCCCGGCTCTAAAAACACCAGCTCCTCCATCGCTGCTCCAGCCCTGGGGAAGCAGCAGTGACCTCCAGCAGCTACCAATCTCTGAGTAACCTCACTCTTCCATTTGGCTTCTCAGCAATTCCTTCACTGGTGTAACTAGATTCTCTATATTAAATTCCTCATATTGAAAGACTTACAATAGTTTCTGTTTTTCTAAGAGGGCCTTGGTTGATACAGGCAACTCAAGTTAAACCAACTAAATGTCATTAAGATCATTAAAAATCGTCACAGGTGGTCACTGTATTTTGGCCCTGTTCCAAACTGGGAAACTACACATGGGAAATATTATCAAGGTAAGGAGCAGGTATGGGCGGGGGGCGGGCACGGGGGTGAGAGGTTCTGCTTACCTAGTCCCAACTTTTTCTCCCGTGGCCTTAGAAGCTGTAAGGATAAGAAATGGCATTTTAACACAAATAACCGAAAATCTAATAAAAACTCTTTTTAAATAAGTGCTCACTCATTTTAACAGAAATACAGTTGCATTTATTAGAACTTAAAGCAGAATATGCCTAACAATTTTTTCCAAAATAAAAAATGCATTTAGTAACAGTTAAATAATTTAACAGCTTTTAAGGAAAAGTAACATTCTTTTACCCAACTCCCCCCAGGCAAAATCTTAAACTCTAGCCCCCCTCCTCGGTGCTACCCGCCAAAAAACAATGTATTTTTTTTTGTCTATTACTTATCATTTTAAGCAGTATCTATTGATTCCTTCCTAAGAAAACTGAGGATTTAACTCACTTATACCTTTTTGGAATATTTGATAACCATACATGTTTTCTCAATTCCCTCTTTTAAATGTTGATATTCTATCAACTTATCTTGATTTTATGTTTAGATGACCTTATCTCACTCTCTATTGGTCCACTCACATGATTTCAGGTTATATTCCTAAAAGATTTCCTTTCTCTCTCCTTATTGCTTGTCAATTAGTCTTTCTATATGTTCTGGTTCACATATAAACCCTGACTTAGTTTTTTNCTATCAACTTATCTTGATTTTATGTTTAGATGACCTTATCTCACTCTCTATTGGTCCACTCACATGATTTCAGGTTATATTCCTAAAAGATTTCCTTTCTCTCTCCTTATTGCTTGTCAATTAGTCTTTCTATATGTTCTGGTTCACATATAAACCCTGACTTAGTTTTTTCCTTTTTTCTCTAAATTTCTAGAAAAGTAGAATGCCAGTGTTTGACACCAAGTTTCTGAGGTAGGGGTTGAAGACTCACCACTGAGCGTTTCTTATCCCCCCCTGCACTGGGAAGTATGTAGGCAGACTGTCTCAGACTGCAAACTTCCAAACAAAGTATTTTCAATTTAATTCAAACAGGTTATACTTTTTAACTACACGAAAGCTGCTGCAGGTCTAAAGGAGGAACAAAGACAGACAAAATACATTCCTGCCTGATGAGCTCTTATATACAGGAGAACCAGACATTCAATCAATCATCTATGATAATTACAATTCACTAAACAAAATCAAATGATGTCAGGTTTTATCTGATTCTGTGCTTGACGGTTACCGTCAAAATACTGACCTCATCTGGTATTTGCACTGAAAACTCAGATTTTTACAGTTTATCTTAGATTTTCTATAACCCTGTCTTTTAGCTTAAAAGAAAAAAACTCATTTTCAAAGAATAATTTTATTATTTATAATTTTCAGACTTTCAAAGGTTTATATTAAATAGCTCCATCTTTTTTTCCACCTGAAATATTACTTCCAGCCAGTTTGAAAGGCTAGCTAACAAAGCATCTATGAATATTTCATCTGAGATTTTCTAAGGTGCTTCCTTTTTTTCAATTCCCTCCTCCCCCAAATGAATATACCTCTGTGACTTAAAAAGCAAGCAAGTACCATCTTTGGCATAGCTTCTTATTGGTACTCACATACACACACACCCCCAGCAGTTTTCTTAAATGACCTAAAAGTGATAAAATAACGAGTAGGCAATTTCCCTGGTACCACACGGAAATCGTACAGTAAATGCAATTTTTTCCCTCATCCTTTTAAATTTTATTAGATTGATGAGGAAAGTGGAATTCTTTGAAAACCATGTTGTTTTAGAATTTGAGGTCAATTCAGCAGGCACAATCATTCACACCTCAAGGTTGAGGTTCGAAGATAAAAGGATTCAAAACACTGTCAGGCTGATGTTTCCAGGTTAAATGGAAGTACACAGTGAGAATATTCTATGCATTATGTGAATCAGTGCAGTTGGCCCAGAACCTATAAAAGAAGAACTGAGGAACTGTTGGTCAAAAATATGAGTCAACCATTATTGAAAGTCACTGCTAAAAGGATTAAAATCTAAGCTTTTATCTCCTCTGTAAGCTTGTACATCTGGAAATATTCAGAAAGGACTGAGGTGTGATGGTTCCGTGAATTTGTCCGTGAGATGGAAGGAAGCTCTAGCACAGGATAGATTTATACTGTACATAAGCGTAACATATTTCCTGGGACTTTGCTGATGGTCCTTCCAATGCAGGGGGCCCAGGATCAATCCTTGGTCTGGGAACTAGAACCTGTATACCACAACTAAGACCTGCCACAGCCAAAAAACTTAAAGAGAGAGAGTGTAACACCTTTCCTTTAGACTCTTCTCATTAACTAAGCTCTCCTCTGACTGCACAGAAATTATTCCATTATTGGGATTAATCAGGAATATGTGGACTCAAGGGTCTACTCTGTATGATGCTTCACTGCTACTTCTTGAAATGCAAGCATCAATAAAGGTTCTCCGAGAGACGTCTTTATGCCTATACCAACGGGCTCTCTTTGGCACAAGGGGGTAATTTTGCTGGCAAAGGGACGTCTGACGATGCCCAGAGCTATTTCTGGTTGCTGCACTGCGGGGGTCGCTGCTGCATCTTGTGGGTAGAGTCCAGGGCTGATGCTGAACAGATTGTAACATACAGGACAGTCCCTCACAGCAAAGACCCCTCAGGTCCCAATGTCTAGTGGCAAGACAGAGAAATTCTCATCTACGCAAATTACAAAATACTGTCTAAAATGTGTTTTCTAATTAAATCTGGATTTAACTGTTTTTGGCCCAAGAATTGGCTGAAGTAAACTAAAAAATCTACTCCAGCATTCATAAAGCCAAACCACTGATCAAAAATAAAAATGCCCAAGTTACTCCCGTAGAACAGGCTTTAAGGTACAGTGAGAAAGTTTCAGACTCAGAAAGTCAGTCTATTTCACAATACTATCCTACAGATAAAACTGCCAGGTTCTTTGAAAAATCATGTTTCACATGAAAACAGTCAGTCACCTTTCCCAGCTACAAGCTTTTAGCTGCAGACCGTGTTCTCTACTGAAAGTACGAGAATGCCTAGAGAAAGTGAGCAAGAAAGATCCAGGCACGCATTACTAACTGCAACCTAGTTTTAAAACTTGCTGTTTAGTTGCTGAGTTGTGTCCAACTTTTGAGACCCCACAGACTGCAGCTCACGAGGCTCCTCTGCCCATGGGATTTTCAAGATAAGAATACTAGAGTGGCTTGCCATTTTCTTCTCCAGGGGATCTTCCCAACGCAGGGATCAAACCCAAGTTTTCCTGCACTGGAAGGAGGATTCTTTACCACTGAGTCAGCAGGGAAGTCCCTTGTTCTATAATACTTCTGAATTCAGTATCATGCTTTAATTCTGCCCTTCAAGGAAACTGATTTGCAGTCAGACATAAAGAGTTCATCCAAGGGCCCACTGTTCTGCAGTAAATCTACCAATGACTCAACATACCAAAGGTATGTAAAACCTCAAGCACAATGAAAATGCATCTAAATCCCAAGCGTATATAGAGCGCTTTGTCTTTTCGGTTTCTAGACAGAGGGAATCTAAGCACTGTTCATTTACCATCTTTCCCGCATATAAAGGTAACTGATATGATAGAAAAATGACTTACAATTCTGTCTGACCCATAAATCTTCTCCAACTGCTCAGCAATGTCCCTTGTTCCATCTGGGCTTCCATCATCTATGATTATAATTTCATAGTTGAAGCCACTAAAATGAAAAAATAATTTAAAAGTCACTAACTCCTCCCTAGTATAAGTGGAAATTTATTGCCATGTTAATTACCAAGGAAAACTCCAATTATCAACTGAAATAAATGTCAAATATTCAGCATGTCACTTCCAAACTATGTAAGTGAAAGTTGCTCAATCACGTCTGAGTCTTTGTGACCCCATGGACTAGAGAGTCCATGGAATTCTCTAGGCCAGAATACTGGAATGGGTAGCCTTTCCCTTCTCCAGGATCGAGCCTAGGTCTCCCACATGCAGGCGGATTCTTTACAGCTGAACCAAAACGGAAGCCCGCCAAGTGCCCTGGGGCCAGCAAGAGCAACTCTTAACTATTGCTGGGCCCGGCTGCTGGAAAATGCTACTATACAATCCTGCTGCTGCTAAGTTGCTTCAGTTGTGTCCGACTCTGTGCAACCCTATAGGCAGCAGCCCACCAGGCTCCCCTGTCCCTGGGATTCTCCAGGCAAGCATACTGGAGTGGGTTGCCATTTCCTTCTCCAATACATGAAAGTGAAAAGTGCAAGTGAAGTTACTCAATCCTGTCTGACTCCCAGAGACGTCATGGACTACAGCGTACCAGGCTCCTTTGTCCATGTGATTTTCCNCCAGGCTCCCCTGTCCCTGGGATTCTCCAGGCAAGCATACTGGAGTGGGTTGCCATTTCCTTCTCCAATACATGAAAGTGAAAAGTGCAAGTGAAGTTACTCAATCCTGTCTGACTCCCAGAGACGTCATGGACTACAGCGTACCAGGCTCCTTTGTCCATGTGATTTTCCAGACAACAGTACTGGAGTGGGTTGCCATTGCCTTCTCCAATACAATCCTGAGATGTTAAAAATCTCACACATAAAACATATCCTTTCATTAAAAAAATTGGTGATCATATATTTATATATGATAGGATATCACATGAAATTTTACTTACCCATTTGGGAAATTTTATTTCAAAAATACATTTAAAAGGTATCAAGTCAGCTGAGTAGCTCTGGATGATTATTCTTTTTAACTTAACCCCCAACAGATTTAAATAACATAATCAGGAATCTGATTTTATTTCACCTTTAAAAAAATCCCACTTGAGGATGGTGACAGTCTTTGATACCACTATTTCAAATAATTGTACCCATTACCCCACACTATCAAATAAAAAGCACAAAACTACAAAAGATATCAGTGCTTCTGAATTAAGGTTCTTTCTATTGTTCAAGAGAGTTCCAGAAAAACATCTATTTCTGCTTTACTGACTATGCTAAAGCCTTTGACTGTGTGGATCACAATAAACTGTGGAAAATTCTGAAAGAGATGGGAATACCAGACCACCTGACCTGCCTCTTGAGAAACCTATATGCAGGTCAGGAAGCAGCAGTTAGAACTGGAAATGGAACAACAGACTGGTTCCAAATAGGAAAAGGAATACACAAAGGCTGCACATTGTCACCCTGCTTATTTAACTTATATGCAGAGTACATCATGAGAAACGCTGGACTGGAAGAAGCATAAGCTGGAATCAAAACTGCCAGAAGTTATCAATAACCTCAGATATGCAGATGACACCACCCTTTTGGCAAAAAGTGAAGAGGAGCTAAAAAGCCTCTTGATGAAAGAGAAAGTGGAGAGTAAAAAAGCTGGCTTAAACCTCAACGTTCAGAAAACGAAGATCATGGCATCTGGTCCCATCACTTCATGGGAAATAGATGGGGAAACAGTGGAAAGAGTGTCAGACTTTATTTTTGGGGGCTCCAAAATCACTGCAGATGGTGACTGCAGCCATGAAATTAAAAGTATATTCAAAAGCAGAGACATTACTTTGCCAACAAAGGTCTGTCTAGTCAAGGCTATGGTTTTTCCAGTGGT
>SJYX01020437.1:0-14335 GCA_006410675.1 Oreotragus oreotragus
CATAGAATACACAAGAAGGAAGTGTAATATAGACTTTGGACTTTGAATGATTATTATGTGTTAATGTAGGTTTACTTTTTTTTTTTAAGTCTAAATCTGTTCAATGATGTCAATAATGGCTATGCGTTTGTTGTGGCATTAACTATACAGATAATCTCTATACCTCTCTCAGTTTTATTGTAAACATAAAATTGTTATAAAAAAGTAAAGTCTTCAAAACAAAACAAAAAGAATTAATACATGTAAAGTTCTTTGAACAGCGACTGTGACACAAGATTTATGTACATTTCAGAAATAGGAATAATTATTATTTCTCATTCTTAAATAAAAAACAAATATAGTATATTAATTAGTAAAAATGACAGTTTTTCTATATTTCTATGTATACAAACATGCATACCAATTATATGAGTATGTATTATAATATATCCAGGGGCTGTGTATGAATTGGTAAATAAAATTGACAGTACATGTAATTAGTGGAGAGGAGGTATAGAAGAGTTACTTCAAACTGTATATAATTTGGAGTTATGTATGTTATCTTGGGATTCATTTCTAAAAATTAAATTAGAAGCTTGTTTTAAAACAGCATAGTATCAGGGCATTTGTGTTCAAATAGACAATTTTAAACATTGTACACTCAAGATAGAGATAGTATTAAAAAGGGCCTATGTATACGGGGAAGATTAGTGTATGATAAAGGTGACTCTTCAAACTGGTGACCGTGTTTTACAGTAAGAAGCATTCAACTTCTTGACTGGTAAGCAATTCCTTTAGTCATGAGACCAAAAACAAAATCCAAGAGCATTTTTTTCTTCTAAAAGCTTTTCTTTCAGTTTAGAATAGAGAGACAGAGATATCTCTCTTATTTAATGATAAAAATATCTAATTTCTAATGAGTGCATGCATGTGGTTAGACTAGTTGCAGCTTTTCTTTAAATATTTCTTTAATTTTTAAAGAAATATTTAAAGAAATTTTACTTCTTTTTTAGACTGGATTTTCACTTTCTTAATGTGACTTATACTACTTCCAGATATGCAGAAATATCTTTTACCAAATAATTCTTCTTAAATAAAAACAAATAAAGCTGTATGAAATTACAAAAGAATATCTGACCAATCAAGGTAAGCCAACACTTGAGGGAATATAATCTCATAGAAAAGGAAACATTAAGAAGTGAATCTCAAAATTTACCTGTACTGGGCAAGGGGTCAAGTATCCATGAAAAATTATATTTGAGAGGCTAAACAACTAACCAGAGCATTTGGTAGTTTTATAATATTAAGACAACAAAAATTGGATTTCAGAGCCTACCAAGAAACTAAGTAAATAGCCCAGGCTTTTAATTAAGATCTCTAAAATATAACACCCTAAGAATCAGAGCAAATCAGAAACAGGCTGGCCTCATAAACACTAAAATATACCAATAAGTCACCTTAATGTTTGATTAAATCTGGTGATATCCCGCTGCACAAACTGCCTACCAGAAGAAAAGTAAATGATTTATAAGTTTTCTATTCACCTCCATCTGACATTTTCATTAGCACTCTCAAGTTACTTTGTGACACTAAGCTCCATTTTTTTAAAATATTTGTGGATATGGTTCTATTTTCTATTTTTAACATCTTTAATTTTATTAATTTTTATTTTTATTTTATTTTTAAGATTAATAGAAAACCTATACACTTAAATTTTTTTATTTGAAATACATTCATGGGAATTAAGAACCTAATAGATGCAACATCATATTAGAAAGAGCATGAAAAAGGATCAGTGAACTGAAAAACAGCGCAGTAGAAAATATCTAGGTGAAAGCATGAAGAGAGGGCAAGGATGAAAGATGCAAAATAGAATGTGGGAAGCTTATATGAGACATTGTCAAGTCATATTATTTGTATCTGATTGTAATGTAATAAAAGAGATGAGGAAGAAGGAAAAAGAAATGTTTGACGATATGCAATAAACAACATAGGCAAATGTATATGAATAACTGAATCACTCTATTGTAAACCTGAAACTAACACAACGTTGTTAACAACTAAGCTCCAATATAAAATATTTTTTTAATGTTCAAATAGTTATATGAATCCATAGGTAGGTAAAGGAAAACTACACCTTAGAATATCATAATAAAACTACCAAACAATGGTTAAAATAAAAACAACGTAATAATAAATATTAAAATCATCCAGATAAAACCACTATGCTTTCAGAAAGATTTTAAATATGTGAAATGTACTGAGATATTTAAATAGTTTATTTGAGTTTGAAGTAATCACAGGTGTACTTTTACTGTGTTGAATTAAATTCAACTTTTTTTTTCAGACTATATTTATATGCTTTTCTTTCTTTCAAACTGTTATCCTTATACAAATTGTCATAATTTTCTGGCTTAATGTGAATTTACTTCCCAAAAGCACCATCTAAGTTTCTGAAGTAATTCTTTCAATACATGTTTTTTTCATGTTTGTGTTAATTTGACCCCTTCAGCTAAATAAGGGCTTCCTAGGTGGCACTAGTGACTAAGAGCCTGCCTACAAACATAGGTAGATGTGAAAGACTCGGGTTCAGTCCCTGGGTCAGGAAGATCCCCTGGAAAAGAAAATGGCAATATACTTCAAAATTCTTGCCTGGATAATCCCATGTTAGAGGAGACTTGTGGGCTGCAGTCCCTAGGGTCGCATAGAGTCGGACATGACTGAAGCAACTTGGCTCACATGTATGCAAGCTAAATAAGGACTTCCCAGGTGGCACTAGTGATAAAGAACCTGCCTGCAAATGCAAGGGTCATAAGAGACCTGGGTTCCATTCTGGGAAAATTCCCTGGAGGAGGACATGGTAACCCACTTCAGTATTCTTGCTTGGAGAATCCCATGGACAGAGGAGCCTGGCAGGCTACAGTCCATTGAGTCACAAAGAGTCAGACACAGCTGAGGTGATTTAGCACGCATGCACACAAGCTAAATAAACTAGATCTTATGAGTATGTTTCTTAGGGCTTTCATAGCAAATGACCCCAAAATCAGTGGCTTCAAACAAAATACAATCCATGTCAGCAAAACCAGGCTCTGTCTAAAGACTTTAAGGGAGAATCTTTTTCTTATTCTTTATTTATTTATTTTTCTTTTTGCCTTTTCTAGTTTCTGGTAAATCTTGTTTCATGGCAGCATAACTCCAATGCTGCCATTGCCTTCCCATGGCCTCTTGTTTGCGTGAATATGTCAACTTGTTTTCTCTTCTTTTAAGGGCACTAGTCATTGAATTTAGAGCCCAAACTAATCTAATATGAATGCATTTAAATTTAATTAATTACATCTTCAGAGACCATATTTTCAAACAATGATACATTCTGAGTTTCTTGGTGTACATGATTTTTGGAGGATACTATTCAATCCATTACAGGTTATGACTAAGTTAATTTTAGTTAAATATAATCTCTTTTAACCCATTTTCAATACTGGAGATGAATGGCTCATGTTTGAAAGCTAGATACCTTGTTGTAAATTAAAAAGACACAATTTGTTATAAATTAATTTCATTTTTAAATTATTTGAAGTGATGATATGTTACAAGTGTGTAGAAAATCAGAATTATTTTCTTGTTAAATGTAGCTGGCTCATACAAACCAGTGAATTTCAGAACACTTGCAGGTTAGTTTTTACAGTACGATCATACATGACCTAATTATTTTCCTTTTTCTCATAACCTGTATATAGAATAAAATCTTGAGTGAGTGAAGTACATTCATAAGATTAAACTATAAGGAATTTGAGTAGTAACACAAATCACAAAATTGTAGTTTCCTTTATGGAGCTAATGCAGCATTGCTGAGTTTCTCTTGTTAGGAGAAAGACATATGAAGTTCCAATATAATTTAGGGTCCCATGGGGAGAATGTTAGAGCAGTCAGGCGGAAAACAGAGACTTAGGTCAAATAGTGCAATAAGGTAAAAGGGCAATAACGTAGAGAAAGGTAAAATAAGCCACAGATTTGAAAAAGGACTCAAACGAGATGCTTAATGCATTAAAAAGACATTTATCTAAGCTCTTTAGAATAACTGGATGCTGATGAACACCTATTTATCTTTCTGCTTGGGATTCATAATAAAAAGCTTAGAGTGGAGTTACTGAGTATTTCTTCTTTCCTGATTTGGATTCATATAAAGAAGTCAGCAATTATAAATGGTTATGTTTAAGTATGTAGAAAGTATACTTTTTAACTCCTTGTGCTTCTATAAACCCCATTAATTATAACAGAAATGTAAAATAGTGCTGAAATACTTTTACATTGAAAAGTTGAAAAGATCTATATATCTCAGAGCAGAAAATCAGTAAGTATTCAAAGTAATTTTTGCCTAATTAACTTAAAATATTCCTAATTTTCATTCATATCTAAATGATGGCATAGCAGTGAATGCATAGAAAAAGATGATGAAGACTGCCTTAGGGGACTATGTTAATAATTTTATTAGGCTGCTTACATATGATAATTTAAATAATAGATATTTTTACAATTATTTTAAAAATCATATTTTTACTATTAATAACAATATTATAGAATATGTAGCAATCAATGAAATAAAAAGTTAAATATTGATTTTCACAGTTATTCACTACAGCTCATCAGATGTGTATAAGAGACAGTTTCTAATGAGTGCATGCATGTGGTTAGACTAGTTGCAGCTTTTCTTTAAATATTTCTTTAATTTTTAAAGAAATATTTAAAGAAATTTTACTTCTTTTTTAGACTGGATTTTCACTTTCTTAATGTGACTTATACTACTTCCAGATATGCAGAAATATCTTTTACCAAATAATTCTTCTTAAATAAAAACAAATAAAGCTGTATGAAATTACAAAAGAATATCTGACCAATCAAGGTAAGCCAACACTTGAGGGAATATAATCTCATAGAAAAGGAAACATTAAGAAGTGAATCTCAAAATTTACCTGTACTGGGCAAGGGGTCAAGTATCCATGAAAAATTATATTTGAGAGGCTAAACAACTAACCAGAGCATTTGGTAGTTTTATAATATTAAGACAACAAAAATTGGATTTCAGAGCCTACCAAGAAACTAAGTAAATAGCCCAGGCTTTTAATTAAGATCTCTAAAATATAACACCCTAAGAATCAGAGCAAATCAGAAACAGGCTGGCCTCATAAACACTAAAATATACCAATAAGTCACCTTAATGTTTGATTAAATCTGGTGATATCCCGCTGCACAAACTGCCTACCAGAAGAAAAGTAAATGATTTATAAGTTTTCTATTCACCTCCATCTGACATTTTCATTAGCACTCTCAAGTTACTTTGTGACACTAAGCTCCATTTTTTTAAAATATTTGTGGATATGGTTCTATTTTCTATTTTTAACATCTTTAATTTTATTAATTTTTATTTTTATTTTATTTTTAAGATTAATAGAAAACCTATACACTTAAATTTTTTTATTTGAAATACATTCATGGGAATTAAGAACCTAATAGATGCAACATCATATTAGAAAGAGCATGAAAAAGGATCAGTGAACTGAAAAACAGCGCAGTAGAAAATATCTAGGTGAAAGCATGAAGAGAGGGCAAGGATGAAAGATGCAAAATAGAATGTGGGAAGCTTATATGAGACATTGTCAAGTCATATTATTTGTATCTGATTGTAATGTAATAAAAGAGATGAGGAAGAAGGAAAAAGAAATGTTTGACGATATGCAATAAACAACATAGGCAAATGTATATGAATAACTGAATCACTCTATTGTAAACCTGAAACTAACACAACGTTGTTAACAACTAAGCTCCAATATAAAATATTTTTTTAATGTTCAAATAGTTATATGAATCCATAGGTAGGTAAAGGAAAACTACACCTTAGAATATCATAATAAAACTACCAAACAATGGTTAAAATAAAAACAACGTAATAATAAATATCAAAATCATCCAGATAAAACCACTATGCTTTCAGAAAGATTTTAAATATGTGAAATGTACTGAGATATTTAAATAGTTTATTTGAGTTTGAAGTAATCACAGGTGTACTTTTACTGTGTTGAATTAAATTCAACTTTTTTTTTCAGACTATATTTATATGCTTTTCTTTCTTTCAAACTGTTATCCTTATACAAATTGTCATAATTTTCTGGCTTAATGTGAATTTACTTCCCAAAAGCACCATCTAAGTTTCTGAAGTAATTCTTTCAATACATGTTTTTTTCATGTTTGTGTTAATTTGACCCCTTCAGCTAAATAAGGGCTTCCTAGGTGGCACTAGTGACTAAGAGCCTGCCTACAAACATAGGTAGATGTGAAAGACTCGGGTTCAGTCCCTGGGTCAGGAAGATCCCCTGGAAAAGAAAATGGCAATATACTTCAAAATTCTTGCCTGGATAATCCCATGTTAGAGGAGACTTGTGGGCTGCAGTCCCTAGGGTCGCATAGAGTCGGACATGACTGAAGCAACTTGGCTCACATGTATGCAAGCTAAATAAGGACTTCCCAGGTGGCACTAGTGATAAAGAACCTGCCTGCAAATGCAAGGGTCATAAGAGACCTGGGTTCCATTCTGGGAAAATTCCCTGGAGGAGGACATGGTAACCCACTTCAGTATTCTTGCTTGGAGAATCCCATGGACAGAGGAGCCTGGCAGGCTACAGTCCATTGAGTCACAAAGAGTCAGACACAGCTGAGGTGATTTAGCACGCATGCACACAAGCTAAATAAACTAGATCTTATGAGTATGTTTCTTAGGGCTTTCATAGCAAATGACCCCAAAATCAGTGGCTTCAAACAAAATACAATCCATGTCAGCAAAACCAGGCTCTGTCTAAAGACTTTAAGGGAGAATCTTTTTCTTATTCTTTATTTATTTATTTTTCTTTTTGCCTTTTCTAGTTTCTGGTAAATCTTGTTTCATGGCAGCATAACTCCAATGCTGCCATTGCCTTCCCATGGCCTCTTGTTTGCGTGAATATGTCAACTTGTTTTCTCTTCTTTTAAGGGCACTAGTCATTGAATTTAGAGCCCAAACTAATCTAATATGAATGCATTTAAATTTAATTAATTACATCTTCAGAGACCATATTTTCAAACAATGATACATTCTGAGTTTCTTGGTGTACATGATTTTTGGAGGATACTATTCAATCCATTACAGGTTATGACTAAGTTAATTTTAGTTAAATATAATCTCTTTTAACCCATTTTCAATACTGGAGATGAATGGCTCATGTTTGAAAGCTAGATACCTTGTTGTAAATTAAAAAGACACAATTTGTTATAAATTAATTTCATTTTTAAATTATTTGAAGTGATGATATGTTACAAGTGTGTAGAAAATCAGAATTATTTTCTTGTTAAATGTAGCTGGCTCATACAAACCAGTGAATTTCAGAACACTTGCAGGTTAGTTTTTACAGTACGATCATACATGACCTAATTATTTTCCTTTTTCTCATAACCTGTATATAGAATAAAATCTTGAGTGAGTGAAGTACATTCATAAGATTAAACTATAAGGAATTTGAGTAGTAACACAAATCACAAAATTGTAGTTTCCTTTATGGAGCTAATGCAGCATTGCTGAGTTTCTCTTGTTAGGAGAAAGACATATGAAGTTCCAATATAATTTAGGGTCCCATGGGGAGAATGTTAGAGCAGTCAGGCGGAAAACAGAGACTTAGGTCAAATAGTGCAATAAGGTAAAAGGGCAATAACGTAGAGAAAGGTAAAATAAGCCACAGATTTGAAAAAGGACTCAAACGAGATGCTTAATGCATTAAAAAGACATTTATCTAAGCTCTTTAGAATAACTGGATGCTGATGAACACCTATTTATCTTTCTGCTTGGGATTCATAATAAAAAGCTTAGAGTGGAGTTACTGAGTATTTCTTCTTTCCTGATTTGGATTCATATAAAGAAGTCAGCAATTATAAATGGTTATGTTTAAGTATGTAGAAAGTATACTTTTTAACTCCTTGTGCTTCTATAAACCCCATTAATTATAACAGAAATGTAAAATAGTGCTGAAATACTTTTACATTGAAAAGTTGAAAAGATCTATATATCTCAGAGCAGAAAATCAGTAAGTATTCAAAGTAATTTTTGCCTAATTAACTTAAAATATTCCTAATTTTCATTCATATCTAAATGATGGCATAGCAGTGAATGCATAGAAAAAGATGATGAAGACTGCCTTAGGGGACTATGTTAATAATTTTATTAGGCTGCTTACATATGATAATTTAAATAATAGATATTTTTACAATTATTTTAAAAATCATATTTTTACTATTAATAACAATATTATAGAATATGTAGCAATCAATGAAATAAAAAGTTAAATATTGATTTTCACAGTTATTCACTACAGCTCATCAGATGTGTATAAGAGACAGTTTCTAATGAGTGCATGCATGTGGTTAGACTAGTTGCAGCTTTTCTTTAAATATTTCTTTAATTTTTAAAGAAATATTTAAAGAAATTTTACTTCTTTTTTAGACTGGATTTTCACTTTCTTAATGTGACTTATACTACTTCCAGATATGCAGAAATATCTTTTACCAAATAATTCTTCTTAAATAAAAACAAATAAAGCTGTATGAAATTACAAAAGAATATCTGACCAATCAAGGTAAGCCAACACTTGAGGGAATATAATCTCATAGAAAAGGAAACATTAAGAAGTGAATCTCAAAATTTACCTGTACTGGGCAAGGGGTCAAGTATCCATGAAAAATTATATTTGAGAGGCTAAACAACTAACCAGAGCATTTGGTAGTTTTATAATATTAAGACAACAAAAATTGGATTTCAGAGCCTACCAAGAAACTAAGTAAATAGCCCAGGCTTTTAATTAAGATCTCTAAAATATAACACCCTAAGAATCAGAGCAAATCAGAAACAGGCTGGCCTCATAAACACTAAAATATACCAATAAGTCACCTTAATGTTTGATTAAATCTGGTGATATCCCGCTGCACAAACTGCCTACCAGAAGAAAAGTAAATGATTTATAAGTTTTCTATTCACCTCCATCTGACATTTTCATTAGCACTCTCAAGTTACTTTGTGACACTAAGCTCCATTTTTTTAAAATATTTGTGGATATGGTTCTATTTTCTATTTTTAACATCTTTAATTTTATTAATTTTTATTTTTATTTTATTTTTAAGATTAATAGAAAACCTATACACTTAAATTTTTTTATTTGAAATACATTCATGGGAATTAAGAACCTAATAGATGCAACATCATATTAGAAAGAGCATGAAAAAGGATCAGTGAACTGAAAAACAGCGCAGTAGAAAATATCTAGGTGAAAGCATGAAGAGAGGGCAAGGATGAAAGATGCAAAATAGAATGTGGGAAGCTTATATGAGACATTGTCAAGTCATATTATTTGTATCTGATTGTAATGTAATAAAAGAGATGAGGAAGAAGGAAAAAGAAATGTTTGACGATATGCAATAAACAACATAGGCAAATGTATATGAATAACTGAATCACTCTATTGTAAACCTGAAACTAACACAACGTTGTTAACAACTAAGCTCCAATATAAAATATTTTTTTAATGTTCAAATAGTTATATGAATCCATAGGTAGGTAAAGGAAAACTACACCTTAGAATATCATAATAAAACTACCAAACAATGGTTAAAATAAAAACAACGTAATAATAAATATCAAAATCATCCAGATAAAACCACTATGCTTTCAGAAAGATTTTAAATATGTGAAATGTACTGAGATATTTAAATAGTTTATTTGAGTTTGAAGTAATCACAGGTGTACTTTTACTGTGTTGAATTAAATTCAACTTTTTTTTTCAGACTATATTTATATGCTTTTCTTTCTTTCAAACTGTTATCCTTATACAAATTGTCATAATTTTCTGGCTTAATGTGAATTTACTTCCCAAAAGCACCATCTAAGTTTCTGAAGTAATTCTTTCAATACATGTTTTTTTCATGTTTGTGTTAATTTGACCCCTTCAGCTAAATAAGGGCTTCCTAGGTGGCACTAGTGACTAAGAGCCTGCCTACAAACATAGGTAGATGTGAAAGACTCGGGTTCAGTCCCTGGGTCAGGAAGATCCCCTGGAAAAGAAAATGGCAATATACTTCAAAATTCTTGCCTGGATAATCCCATGTTAGAGGAGACTTGTGGGCTGCAGTCCCTAGGGTCGCATAGAGTCGGACATGACTGAAGCAACTTGGCTCACATGTATGCAAGCTAAATAAGGACTTCCCAGGTGGCACTAGTGATAAAGAACCTGCCTGCAAATGCAAGGGTCATAAGAGACCTGGGTTCCATTCTGGGAAAATTCCCTGGAGGAGGACATGGTAACCCACTTCAGTATTCTTGCTTGGAGAATCCCATGGACAGAGGAGCCTGGCAGGCTACAGTCCATTGAGTCACAAAGAGTCAGACACAGCTGAGGTGATTTAGCACGCATGCACACAAGCTAAATAAACTAGATCTTATGAGTATGTTTCTTAGGGCTTTCATAGCAAATGACCCCAAAATCAGTGGCTTCAAACAAAATACAATCCATGTCAGCAAAACCAGGCTCTGTCTAAAGACTTTAAGGGAGAATCTTTTTCTTATTCTTTATTTATTTATTTTTCTTTTTGCCTTTTCTAGTTTCTGGTAAATCTTGTTTCATGGCAGCATAACTCCAATGCTGCCATTGCCTTCCCATGGCCTCTTGTTTGCGTGAATATGTCAACTTGTTTTCTCTTCTTTTAAGGGCACTAGTCATTGAATTTAGAGCCCAAACTAATCTAATATGAATGCATTTAAATTTAATTAATTACATCTTCAGAGACCATATTTTCAAACAATGATACATTCTGAGTTTCTTGGTGTACATGATTTTTGGAGGATACTATTCAATCCATTACAGGTTATGACTAAGTTAATTTTAGTTAAATATAATCTCTTTTAACCCATTTTCAATACTGGAGATGAATGGCTCATGTTTGAAAGCTAGATACCTTGTTGTAAATTAAAAAGACACAATTTGTTATAAATTAATTTCATTTTTAAATTATTTGAAGTGATGATATGTTACAAGTGTGTAGAAAATCAGAATTATTTTCTTGTTAAATGTAGCTGGCTCATACAAACCAGTGAATTTCAGAACACTTGCAGGTTAGTTTTTACAGTACGATCATACATGACCTAATTATTTTCCTTTTTCTCATAACCTGTATATAGAATAAAATCTTGAGTGAGTGAAGTACATTCATAAGATTAAACTATAAGGAATTTGAGTAGTAACACAAATCACAAAATTGTAGTTTCCTTTATGGAGCTAATGCAGCATTGCTGAGTTTCTCTTGTTAGGAGAAAGACATATGAAGTTCCAATATAATTTAGGGTCCCATGGGGAGAATGTTAGAGCAGTCAGGCGGAAAACAGAGACTTAGGTCAAATAGTGCAATAAGGTAAAAGGGCAATAACGTAGAGAAAGGTAAAATAAGCCACAGATTTGAAAAAGGACTCAAACGAGATGCTTAATGCATTAAAAAGACATTTATCTAAGCTCTTTAGAATAACTGGATGCTGATGAACACCTATTTATCTTTCTGCTTGGGATTCATAATAAAAAGCTTAGAGTGGAGTTACTGAGTATTTCTTCTTTCCTGATTTGGATTCATATAAAGAAGTCAGCAATTATAAATGGTTATGTTTAAGTATGTAGAAAGTATACTTTTTAACTCCTTGTGCTTCTATAAACCCCATTAATTATAACAGAAATGTAAAATAGTGCTGAAATACTTTTACATTGAAAAGTTGAAAAGATCTATATATCTCAGAGCAGAAAATCAGTAAGTATTCAAAGTAATTTTTGCCTAATTAACTTAAAATATTCCTAATTTTCATTCATATCTAAATGATGGCATAGCAGTGAATGCATAGAAAAAGATGATGAAGACTGCCTTAGGGGACTATGTTAATAATTTTATTAGGCTGCTTACATATGATAATTTAAATAATAGATATTTTTACAATTATTTTAAAAATCATATTTTTACTATTAATAACAATATTATAGAATATGTAGCAATCAATGAAATAAAAAGTTAAATATTGATTTTCACAGTTATTCACTACAGCTCATCAGATGTGTATAAGAGACAGTTTCTAATGAGTGCATGCATGTGGTTAGACTAGTTGCAGCTTTTCTTTAAATATTTCTTTAATTTTTAAAGAAATATTTAAAGAAATTTTACTTCTTTTTTAGACTGGATTTTCACTTTCTTAATGTGACTTATACTACTTCCAGATATGCAGAAATATCTTTTACCAAATAATTCTTCTTAAATAAAAACAAATAAAGCTGTATGAAATTACAAAAGAATATCTGACCAATCAAGGTAAGCCAACACTTGAGGGAATATAATCTCATAGAAAAGGAAACATTAAGAAGTGAATCTCAAAATTTACCTGTACTGGGCAAGGGGTCAAGTATCCATGAAAAATTATATTTGAGAGGCTAAACAACTAACCAGAGCATTTGGTAGTTTTATAATATTAAGACAACAAAAATTGGATTTCAGAGCCTACCAAGAAACTAAGTAAATAGCCCAGGCTTTTAATTAAGATCTCTAAAATATAACACCCTAAGAATCAGAGCAAATCAGAAACAGGCTGGCCTCATAAACACTAAAATATACCAATAAGTCACCTTAATGTTTGATTAAATCTGGTGATATCCCGCTGCACAAACTGCCTACCAGAAGAAAAGTAAATGATTTATAAGTTTTCTATTCACCTCCATCTGACATTTTCATTAGCACTCTCAAGTTACTTTGTGACACTAAGCTCCATTTTTTTAAAATATTTGTGGATATGGTTCTATTTTCTATTTTTAACATCTTTAATTTTATTAATTTTTATTTTTATTTTATTTTTAAGATTAATAGAAAACCTATACACTTAAATTTTTTTATTTGAAATACATTCATGGGAATTAAGAACCTAATAGATGCAACATCATATTAGAAAGAGCATGAAAAAGGATCAGTGAACTGAAAAACAGCGCAGTAGAAAATATCTAGGTGAAAGCATGAAGAGAGGGCAAGGATGAAAGATGCAAAATAGAATGTGGGAAGCTTATATGAGACATTGTCAAGTCATATTATTTGTATCTGATTGTAATGTAATAAAAGAGATGAGGAAGAAGGAAAAAGAAATGTTTGACGATATGCAATAAACAACATAGGCAAATGTATATGAATAACTGAATCACTCTATTGTAAACCTGAAACTAACACAACGTTGTTAACAACTAAGCTCCAATATAAAATATTTTTTTAATGTTCAAATAGTTATATGAATCCATAGGTAGGTAAAGGAAAACTACACCTTAGAATATCATAATAAAACTACCAAACAATGGTTAAAATAAAAACAACGTAATAATAAATATCAAAATCATCCAGATAAAACCACTATGCTTTCAGAAAGATTTTAAATATGTGAAATGTACTGAGATATTTAAATAGTTTATTTGAGTTTGAAGTAATCACAGGTGTACTTTTACTGTGTTGAATTAAATTCAACTTTTTTTTTCAGACTATATTTATATGCTTTTCTTTCTTTCAAACTGTTATCCTTATACAAATTGTCATAATTTTCTGGCTTAATGTGAATTTACTTCCCAAAAGCACCATCTAAGTTTCTGAAGTAATTCTTTCAATACATGTTTTTTTCATGTTTGTGTTAATTTGACCCCTTCAGCTAAATAAGGGCTTCCTAGGTGGCACTAGTGACTAAGAGCCTGCCTACAAACATAGGTAGATGTGAAAGACTCGGGTTCAGTCCCTGGGTCAGGAAGATCCCCTGGAAAAGAAAATGGCAATATACTTCAAAATTCTTGCCTGGATAATCCCATGTTAGAGGAGACTTGTGGGCTGCAGTCCCTAGGGTCGCATAGAGTCGGACATGACTGAAGCAACTTGGCTCACATGTATGCAAGCTAAATAAGGACTTCCCAGGTGGCACTAGTGATAAAGAACCTGCCTGCAAATGCAAGGGTCATAAGAGACCTGGGTTCCATTCTGGGAAAATTCCCTGGAGGAGGACATGGTAACCCACTTCAGTATTCTTGCTTGGAGAATCCCATGGACAGAGGAGCCTGGCAGGCTACAGTCCATTGAGTCACAAAGAGTCAGACACAGCTGAGGTGATTTAGCACGCATGCACACAAGCTAAATAAACTAGATCTTATGAGTATGTTTCTTAGGGCTTTCATAGCAAATGACCCCAAAATCAGTGGCTTCAAACAAAATACAATCCATGTCAGCAAAACCAGGCTCTGTC
>SJYX01020438.1:7939-42373 GCA_006410675.1 Oreotragus oreotragus
GCTCAGCTTTCTTTATAGTCCAACTCTCACATCCATACATGACTACTGGAAAAACCATAGCCTTGACTAGATGGACCTTGGTTGGCAAAGTAATGTCTCTGCTTTTCAATATGCTATCTAGGCTGGTCATAACTTTTCTTCCAAGGAGTAAGCATCTTTTAATTTAGCAAGAGCTTTGAATAAGTGAAAACAATCATACTTTGTACAGTGGATACTGGGGAAACATTATTACATTAAAGATTTTTGAGGGCATTGTTACTATCTCCACCCTCCAAATAAGAAAACTGAGGCTTAGAAAGAGCAAGAAACTCAATCTGAGGCAAGTGTGGAGATGGTAGTTAAACTGAAGCTTTAACCACACTCTTTGTTCTTTTTCTTTCTTTTTAGGATATAATGCATCACATTAATTTCAGGTGTACAGCATTATTTGATATTTGTATATACTGTAAAATAATCACTACAAGTCTGCTTAGCATCCACCACCACATGTAGTTAAGCGATTCTTTTTCTTGTGATGAGAGCTTTTCTTCTTTTGTTGCAGCACTCAGGCTTTCTCTAGATGTGGTGTGTGGCCCTAGTTGCCCCATGGCATGTGGGATCTTAGTTACCCCAATTAGGGATTGAACTTGCATCCTCAGCATTGGAAGCACAGAGTCTTAAACACTGGACTGCCAGGGAAGTTCCAATGATAACTTTTAAGAAATACCCTCTTAGCAAACTTTCAAATTCACAATTCCATATTATTAACGAAAGCCAACAAGCTGTACATTACCTCCCCGTGACTTATTTATTTTATGCATGCATGCAGACTCAGTCTTGTCTGACTCTTTGCAACCCTATGAACTGTGACCCCCAGACTCCTCTGCTAATGGGATTTTCCAGGCAAGAGTACTGGAATGGGGTGCCATTTCCTCCTCAAGCTCATATCCATCTAGTCTTAGTTTTTACCTGTAAAGTATTAATAATAATAATATTTTTTTATCTACCTAATAGTTTGGTCAAATAAAATTATTTGGGTTGGTCAAAAAGTTCATTCAGCTTTTTCCATAACAGCTTATGAAAAACCCTAACAAACTTTTTTGCCAACCCCAATACATATGCTAAATGTTTTAGAAAGTACAGAAGAATTCTGTAAGTATTCATTTTTAGTAGTATCTTATTGTTATCACAGTTACAACTAATATTACTCCTGAAGGCAGCATAAATGCATTTTTGCAAATGCAAGTAGTGTGATTGTTAATACTGGCTATACGTGATTGAGTCCTGCTCTGCTTTGTAGATGCATTATCTATTTCCTTTCACCATGCTGTGAGTCATTGTCTCCAATTTACATTTAAGTAAACAGAGGTAACTGGAGAAGGAAATGGCACACCACTCCAGTGTTCTTGCCTGGAGAATCCCAAGGATGGGGGAGCCTGGTGGGCTGCCGTCTATGGGGTCACACAGAGTTGGACACGACTGAAGCGACTTAGCAGCAGCAGCAGCAAACAGAGGTAACAAGAGATTTCATGTTTGGGAGTTCGTGTAAAAAAATAAATAAATACAAAAAAAAAAAAATAAAAATAAAATATATTGTCCAGTCACGTAGCCAGTAAGTCAAGAACCGGGGAGCAAACCTAATGTCTTTGAATCCCCAAATTCTTTCCATAAACTCCCCACTACTTTCCCATTGATGATGTTACAAACTTGCCTGATGTCTTCAGGGAGCAACTAATGATGTCAGCAATTTCAACACTTTCAGCCAGAATGGCAGTGTCTGATTCTGTGTTTCCAGAAAGTTGTAAGGATTCTAACCTTGTTAAGAATCATGATAAATAAATAAAGAATATGTTTCTTTTAGGCTTAACTTAACTAGAAAATATGACTTATTCTGTCCCACCCTCTGAAAATGAAATGTTTTCTTTAGAAATAATTCCTCTGTCGATTTAAGAAACAAAACAAAACTCAATATATAATTGCATTGATTTCTTATAGTTATTTTAAATTTTAAAAGCTTCTTTAACACCAACTGAATAATTTTAAAATATATTTCTTTTTTCTTCATCATTAATCTTAAAAGAAAACCCACTAAATAGTATTGATAATGTCCAAAAATTTGATGAATATTTTTCATGCTCAGATTATTCTTCTAAAATATGTATATTACAGGTAGTAAGTCATCAGATAACAAGCTGACTTTTACCAAATTCATAATCTTGGCAGTTGTCATATTTAATGAGATACTCCAGGTAATAAAGTCATTGATAATAGGCCATCAGATATTCTGATTTAATTGGAAAATAATTGCTGTTGCTCTTGTTTTTAATGTAACATTCTTGTTTTTAATATAACATTCTTGTTTTCAAAAAAATGTTGTAAACTTATAAATGAATACAGAGAACTTGAAAGGCTGGCTTTGAGATTAGGTCCAACTGTGATTCAGTTAGTGTCACAAAAGTGTCACTTAGTGTTGAATGAGGGAGACTATAAAGTACATACTGACGGGGTTAGAAGCAGAGCGCTAGACTCAACAGCTACATTCAGATCAACTTATTTCTCATCTTTTCAAACATTTTAGTTATTTTGTGACTGGCTTCATGCATAAAATTATAGACTCCTGAGTTGGAAGCAGACTTAAAGGATTCATGTCCTCTCTTTCTACAGTGAAGTCATTAGCGTTTCCTGGTATTTGCTTGAAGATTTGCAGCAAAAGAAACTCATTACTTACTAAGGTAGACCTTTCCACCTTTGAACACATGGCTTTGGCATCTCTTTAGATTAGGTCAAAATCTTTTTCTATAGAGTTTCTTCCTGTAAACATCAGTCCAACCTACAGGGAATATGAAATAAGACTCTATTTCATGTCACATTCCTTTAAACGTGTGAAAGAATCTCACCACTGTTCTTAGAGGCAGCCTGGTTGGAGAAGAAATTTGTAAAGACAAATATTTGAAAGGATACTGATTAAACACACACACACACACACACATTTACAACGGTCTACTTTGAGTGGTGAACTAGTATTGGACATTTGACCTTGGTCTTTGTTCTTCTTCATTGCTTGAATCTTATTTGAATATATATTTTAATTAGAATGAAAAGAAAAAGTAATCCTATTTACACTTTGGGAAACATTTTTAAGTCCTAAGTGTACTGGATGAAAATTGGTACTTCACTTCAAATAAACAGAATTTAAATGTGGTATGTCGGAATGACAAGCCTTAGTCCTCCAAGACACTGACCCATATAGGGTTTCAGTAAAGATGTGTGGCCTTCCCTGATGGACCACATGGTAAAGAGTCTGCCTGCAATGAGGGAGTCCTGNCACTTTGGGAAACATTTTTAAGTCCTAAGTGTACTGGATGAAAATTGGTACTTCACTTCAAATAAACAGAGAATTTAAATGTGGTATGTCCGAATGACAAGACTTAGTCCTCCAAGACACTGACCCATATAGGGTTTCAGTAAAGATGTGTGGCCTTCCCTGATGGATCACATGGTAAAGAGTCTGCCTGCAATGAGGGAGTCCTGAGTTTGATCCCTCAGTTGGGAAGATCCCCTGGAGGAGGTCATGGCAACCCACTCCAGTATTATTGCCTGGTGAATCCCCATGGACAGAGGAGCCTGGAGGGCTACAGTCCATGGGGTCACAAAGAGTCAGACATGCCTAAGCAACTAAGCATGCACAGCACACGAAGATGTGTGAATGTTAAATAAACCAAGCAATCATTCACTTAGTCAATGATCAAAATCTATCAAATGAAGTGAAGTCACTCAGTTGTATCCGACTCTTTGTGACCCCATGAACTGTATCCAACAAGGCTCCTCCATCCATGGAATTTTCCAGGCAAGAGTACTGGAGTGGGTTGCCATTTACTTCTCCAAGGAAAATCTATCAAAATCCAACACAAATAGTCATATTCTCATTTCTTTTTTTGTAGATATATTCATTGCTGGGAAGTAACAGTTGCACTAAGGACCAATTTGTTACTGCCTTCATTCCAAGTACTAAAAGGAAAAAGATTAGTTTTGCTCTAATTTAAAATAATTTAATACTGGAGTGGGTTGCCATTTACTTCTCCAAGGAAAATCTATCAAAATCCAACACAAATAGTCATATTCTCATTTCTTTTTTTGTAGATATATTCATTGCTGGGAAGTAACAGTTGCACTAAGGACCAATTTGTTACTGCCTTCATTCCAAGTACTAAAAGGAAAAAGATTAGTTTTGCTCTAATTTAAAATAATTTAATGTTTTTTATTTGTATTTTATTCCAAATGCATCACAGTCCAAAAATTCTACAAATGAAGAAAAATAAATGATCTTAAGTCACCCAAAAATAAAGTATTGTTCTACTTGGTTGTGGTGAATCTATGAGGATTTTGCACATGAAATGATGACTGTGATGATGATAATGATTTAATCTGACCTGTAGTAGTTTGCATGCATTATCTCTTCTAGGATTTACAGTCAGCCTATAAACTAGAAAGTATTGTCCCCATTGTCCTTCACAGATTAGAAAGTTGAGGAGAGAGGAATGTGTTATACTTGTCTATATTAGATGGTGGTGAGAAAGCATTAACAATTTCACCAGACCTTATTTGTTGCTTTTCAGACAAAAGCTGCTATCCTGAGACAAACCTCTCTGCCTATATGCCTTTTATTTTTTCCAGGGTTCCACTTGCAGTTGTTACAAGGACTTCTCAGATTAACTTTCTTGTATCCCTCAAAAATTAAAGCTAGCATTGCCATATGATCTAATAATTCCACTTTTAGATACATATCTGAGGGAAACAAAATCACCATCCCAAAGAGATGTCTGCACTCCCATGATCATGGCAGCATTATTTACAAAAGCTAAGGCATGGAAGCTGAAGGCAAGGAGAAAAGGAAAGATATACCCATTTGAATGCAGAGTTCCAAAGAATAGCAAGGAGAGATAAGAAAGCCTTCCTCAGTGAACAATGCAAAGAAATAGAGGAAAACAATAGAATGGGAAAGACTAGAGATCTCTTCAAGAAAATTAGAGATCCCAAGGGAACATTTTATGCAAAGATGGGCACAATAAAGGACAGAAATAGTATGGACCTAACAGAAGCAGAAGATACTAAGAAGAGGTGGCAAGAACACACAGAAAAACTGTATAAAAAAGATCTTCACGACTCAGATAACTATGATGATGTGATCACTCACCTAGAGTCAGACATCCTGGAATGCGAAGTCAAGGGGCCTTAGGAAGCATCACTATGAATAAAAATAGTGGAGGTGATGGAATTCCAGTTGAGCTATTTCAAATCATAAAAGATGATGCTGTGAAAGTGCTGCACTCAATATGCCAGCAAATTTGGAAAACTCAGCAGTGGCCACAGGACTGGAAAAAGTCAGTTTTCATTCCAATGCCAAAGAAAGCCAATGCCAAAGAATGTTCAAAATACTACACAATTGCACTCATCTCATACGTTATCAAAGTGATGCTCAAAATCCTCCAAGCCAGGCTTAAACAGTACATGAACCATGAACTTTCAGATGTTCAGGCTGGATTTAGAAAAGGCAGAGGAACCAGAGATAAAATTGCCAGTATCGTTTGGATCCTAGAAAAATCAAGAGAGTTCCAGAAAAACATCTACTTCTACTTTATTGGCTACACCAAAGCCTTTGACTGTGTTGATCACAACAAATTGTGGAAAATTCTGAAAGAGATGGGAATACCAGAACACCTGACCTGCCTCCTGAGAAATCTGTATCCAGGTCAAGAAGCAACAGTTAGAACTGGACATGGAACAACGGACTGGTTCCAAATTGAGAAAAGAGTATGTTAAGGCTGCTTATTTAACTTATATGCAGAGTACGTCATGAGAAATGCTGGACTGGAAAAAGCACAAACCAGAATCAAGATTGCCAGGAGAAATATCAATAACCTCAGATATGCAGATGACACCACCTTTATGGCAGAAAGTGAAGAAGAATTAAAGAGCCTCTTGATGAAAGTGAAAGAGGAGAGTGAAAAAGTTGGCTTAAAGCTCAACATTCAGAAAACTAAGATCATGGCATCTGGTTCCATCAGTTCATGGCAAATAGATGGGGAAACATTGGAAACAGTGACAGACTTCCTTTTCTTGGGCTCCAAAATGACTGCAGATGGTGACTGCAGCCATGAAATTAAAAGATGCTTGCTCCTTGGAAGAAAAACTATGACCAACCTAGACAGCATAGTAAAAACCAGAGACATTACTTTGCCAACAAAGGTCCATCTAGTCAAAGCTACGGCTTTTCCAGTAGTCATGTATGGATGTGAGAGTTGGACTATGAAGAGAGCTGAGTGCCAAAGAATTGATATTTTTGAACTGTGGTGTTGGAGAAGACTTTTGAGAGTTGCTTGGACTGCAAGGTGATCCAACCAGTCAATTCTAAAGGAAATCAATCCTGAATATTCACTGGAAAGACTGATGCTGAAGCTGAAACTCCAATCCTTTGGCCACCTGATATGAAGAGCTGACTCATTGGAAAAGACCCTGATGCTGGGAATTGTTGAAGGTTGGAGGAGAAGTGGTTGACAGAGCATGAGATGGCTGGATGGCATCACTGAACTGATGGACATGAGTTTGAGTGAGCTCTGGGAGTTGGTGATGGACAGGGAGGCCTGGCGTGTTGTGGTCCATGGAGTCACGAGAGTCAGGCACGACTGAGTGAATGAACTGAACTGAAGGAATGGAAACGATCTGTCTATTAAGAGATGAGTATGTTAACTTTCTTCTATATATGTGTGTGTACATATATATATACCTACATATGTACATACACACATACACATATGTACATATCTATCACTCAACTCTAATACAGAAGGAAATCTTGCCATTTACAACAACACAGATGGACCTTGCAGGAATCATGCTAAGTAAGGAAAATCAGACGGAGAAAGACTAATACTCTAATACAGGACCTAATACAGGACCTCAGTTATATTCAGAATCCAAAAAACCAAACTCAGTAAACAGATGGATGGCCACCAGAGGCAGGAGTGGGGAGTTGGGGAAATACATGAAGTTGGTCAAAAAGTAAAAATCTCTAGTTATAAGAAAATAAATTCTGAGGATATCATGTACAGCCTGGTGACTATACAGTACTATGTTTATATTTGAAAGTTCCTGGGAGTATATCTTAAAAATTTTTATCACAAGAAAAAATTGTAATGGTTTGAAGTGATAAATATTAACCAGACTATCTGTGGTCATCATTTTACAATATATCCATGTATCAAATCTTTATATTGTACAGCACAAACTAATACAATGCTCTATGTCAATTATATCTTGATAAAACTGGAAAATAAATCATTTTACAATATATTCATGTATCAAATCATTATATTGTACAGTACAACTAATGCAATGCTCTATGTCAATTATATCTTGATAAAACTGGAAAATAAATAAATGAACAAAGAAAATACCTCTTCTGTGCCCCTGGAATCATTTCCTTATCTCACAAAGATATACACTTAAAAGTCACAAAGAAAACTTAGTTAAATTTCTTTATTTTTCTTTTTAGTCCTACTTTCCATAGAGTTGATCCACATTCTTTTTTTTTTAACCCTGTCTTAAGAAGTTTGAATAAAATGTGTATGCCTGTGAAGACATTCAGCCTAAGATGGAAACTGAGCCAACTTAAAGTCTTCTGAGCTTGATTTTAATATTTTTAAATTTCTTTATTTTTCTTTTTAGTCCTACTTTCCATAGAGTTGATCCACATTCTTTTTTTTTTAACCCTGTCTTAAGAAGTTTGAATAAAATGTGTATGCCTGTGAAGACATTCAGCCTAAGATGGAAACTGAGCCAACTTAAAGTCTTCTGAGCTTGATTTTAATATTCATGATCATAATTTATAGTAGCATAACAATAACCATTTTTTGAGTGCTCATTATGTGCCAGGCAGTAGGTAAACACGTGCATGCACTGTTTCATTGAATGTTTGCAATAAGTGTTAAATTTTAGAAAAAATTATCATCCTTATTTACAGTTAAAAGGAACTGAGGTTTAGAAAGATTAGGTTGATTCGCTTGATTAAAGTCAGCCTACTAAGAAATTACCAGAACTAGGATGTGGCACCATATTTAGTCTAGTATCAGTGCCCATCCTCTCAAGCACAATGCTATATGTTTAAGTCTCCCACAGTAACATTAAGGAATTACTACAGAGGTTCAGATGTCTTTCTCTACACTCCCAATATGGGTTATGAATTCCTCAAGCAATTAATATTGTTACTGTGGCTACGATTGCCACTATTATTATAACATAAATAACAATGACCCTGCATATTTATGCACATTTATCATACCCACCACATGTCTGGAATATTTACACATTTAATCTTTACAGCTACCCTATAAAGTAAGTGCAAAAAGTCCCAGTCTTCATAATAGGATTCAAAAATCTTACAGAGTTTAAGGAATCACTTTAAGGTTCCATAGCTATTAACCCAACATTTGATCCAGGTCTGACTCCAAAACCTATCCTTTCATACTTCTGAAGGTAATTTGACCATGACACTTCTCATCCAAATGAAGTTCCTACTAATTTAGTTGACATCCTAGTTGCCTCATGACTTTCTCCAAGGATATCACACTCCCTTCCAAATGGTTGTTTCTCACAACTGAGAAAAATACTTTAAGTTGGAGTGGATCATTCTCTGTCCAATGAAATGGAGAATGGTGTTTCCCATTAAGAAATTTCAAGTAATGTCATCATTCATTGTTATTACATTTTTTTCCCCCTGAACCCATTCTCTTAAGAAAACTTACTTTTCTGAAATGAGGTTTATAAATTACTACATTATTTTAAAAGTTATGTTATTATTAACCACAAACCATTATGAAGATCTTCAGGCTCTATTTCTCAAGCAAACTACATAAAAGTTGGCAGCTAGAAGGGAATTTATCCTTCAAACATTTGCCCTAAGCAGTGACTCATTTGGTCTGGTTTAGTTAACTCCTGGGTTAGTAAAAAAAATTTTTTTTTAATTTTTTTAAATAAAGATTTACATGTCATTGGGTTGACATGTCAGTCTGTCCTAAATGATTGTTAATTGACCCCTGAGATGCCTGAGAATTGTTGACTATTGTTGCAAAATTAGACCAAAGATAAATTCCAAGATTAACGATCTTTTTTCGTTGTCTCAAGTTAAACTGCTATTGATGGGTTACCATTTGAATTCACTTGTTAGCACAGAATTCGAGTTTTGAAGATCTTGCTGAGATATTATTCCCTTGAATAAAATGTTCTGCACTGTTTTAATCAGCCTAACTAGTTTTGTGGAAAACAGAGCAGCCAGTTGAACAGAAAACTGGAGAAGGAATAAAATGTCAGATACACCAAATAGATTTTGCTTACCAGCAGCAAGGGAAGAAAGACTCAGAAACTGGGGACAGCATTTCCCTTTCTAAAATATGCTCCATTCTGAAAGAGCATTGGATTTTGCAGGAAGAAGGTAGAGCAAACTTCAAAATTAAACAGGTGATAAACAGAATCATTTCACTGCTGACAATGGTCTTGCTCTCCCTCTTGCCTGTCCTGAGTTTTACAAATTCTCAAAGGAGATCCTGTCATTAGGAAGTAAAACACTTTTTCAACAAGCCTGATCTTAAGTTACCTTACAAGTAGGAGAGGAAGTGTGAAAGGAAAAACAAACAAACAAAAAAGAAATGAAAAACAAAAGGACTGAAAGAGATGTATACTTAATGGCCCAGATCATGATAATCTCTTCAGCTCAGTTCAGTCACTCAGTTATGTCCAACTCTTTGTGACCCCATGGACTGCAGGATGCCAGGCTTCTCTGTCCATCACCAACTCCTGGAGCTTGCTCAAACTCATGTCCATCAATTCAGTGATGCCATCCAACCATCTCATCCTCTGTCGTCCCCTTCTGCTCCTGCCTTCAATCTTTTCCAGCATCAAGGTCTTTACCAATGAGTCAGTTTTTCTCATCAGGTGGCCAAAGTATTGGAGCTTCAGCTTCAGCATCAGTCCTTCCAATGAATATTCAGGACTGATTTCCTTCAGAATTGACTGGTTTGATCACCTTGTAGTCCAAGCAGCTCTCAAGAGTCTTCTCCAACACCAGAGTTCAAAAGCATCAATGATCTCTCTTCAGTTCAGTTAAGTTCAGTAGCTCAGTCATGTCTGACTCTTTGCAACCCCATGAATTGCAGCACACCAGGCCTTCCTGTCCATCACCAACTCCCAGAATTCACCCAAACTCATGTCCATCGAGTCACTGATGCCATCCAACCATCTCATCCTCTGTCGTCCCCTTCTCCTCCTGCCCCCAATCCGTCCCAGCATCAGAGTCTTTTCCAATGAGTCAACTCGTCGCATGAGGTGGCCAAAGTATTGGAGTTCCAGTTTCAGCATCATTCCTTCCAATGAACACCCAGGACTGATCTCCTTTAGAATGGACTGGTTGGATCTCCTTGCAGTCCAAGGGACTCTCAAGAGTCTTCTCCAACACCACAGTTCAAAAGCATCAATTCTTCGGCACTCAGCCTTCTTCACAGTCCAACTCTCACATCCATACATGACCACTGGAAAAACCATAGCCTTGACTAGACGGACTGGTGATAGCTTTCAAAAAAAAAAAAAAGCAACAGATATTTACTATGTAAAAAGAGAAAAATATGCTTCACAGGTCCCATCTGCAAAGAAAACTCTTAAGTTTAGTGAAAAATCCCAGACTGAAATCAGAGATTTACACATATTCTTCTCTTGATGCCACAGTTTTGAAACTAGGTAGGCATGTCTTGCTACTGCGTCTTGAAAAAGACTGGAGTAAGAAAAATCCCCTGACAATATCCATATCTAGAACTTTCGAGAACAGAAAAGGGGAGCTTGTGGATCTGGAATCCTGGAAACAAAGGTTTTGTGGATAGTTGCTGTTCCTGCTTATGTGCTGGTCATCAGTAACCTTCCACAGTGGCCCTCATCACCTCTGCTCCCCCAGCTGCACACTTGTGTGGTACCCTGTGCTTCAGTGTGGATGGGCCTGACTTAATCAATCAAGTCCTCTGAAGAGGATCCAGAGGTCAGTGTCTTCCCCAATTCAGGCTACTGTAATGGAAGGCAACATACCTGGTGGCTTATTGCCAACAGAAAGCTGTTCCTCACACTTCTGGAGTCTGTAAGTCAATGATCCTATATTAGCATGATCAAGTGAGGGCCCTTTTCCAGGTTGCCGATGGCTGACTCCTCGTTGTGTTCTCACACAGAAGAAGGGGTTCTGGAAAAACCATAGCCTTGACTAGATGGATCTTTGTTGGCAAAGTAATGTCTCTGCTTTTGAATATGAAATCCTTCTCTTATTCTCCCCCAAAACCTGTTGTACAAAGTAAAGCAGTGTAGAATTTAACAAGGTAAAGAAACATCTAATTTTAATCTGTGATGTGTAACATGGACTACTTCTGTGCCATCCAACCCAACAAAAAGACTAAATTGTGTAGATGTATTTTTCTATATAGGTAAACTTCAATCATGTATTTTAGTTGATCATGCATTAATGATCTTGATATTTCAGGTTGATTTATTTCAATTCTGGGTAACATGGTATACTTCTTTTATTTTATTTTTTTAATATAAATTTATTTATTTTAATTGGAGGTTAATTGCTTTACAATATTTTATTGGTTTTGCCATACAGTATACCTCTTTTAAATAACAGTAGCTATTGAAACTCCTGACTTTTTAAAGAAAAGAGAAACTGAGTCATAAAAGGACAAATACTTTATGATTCCATGGTTCTACTTACATGTGGTATCTAAAGTAGTCAGATTACAGAAATAGAAGTAAAATGTGGTTAAGGCAGGAGTGGGGTATGGAGAGAGCAAAAGAGAGCTGTTGTCTAATGGAAACAGAGTTTTAGTTCTACAAGGTGAAAATATTCTGGAGATCTGTTTCACAACTGTTTAAATATAGCTAACACATTTAACTGTGTACCAAAAATGAGTAAGATGCTTACACTTTTTTTTACCAATGCAAAGAATTAATCAAAAAAGAGTTTATTATTTTTTAAAAGAATTTACCAAGGATTTTAGAGAGGAAATAAAGCAGACTTTATATTATACTATCTGAGAAAACAGTATAATATAAAGAACTTGAATCCACCTTGGACATTTCTCTTTTCTAAAACTCCTCCTTCAGCTGTGCTACTGATCACAGTAGAGTGCTGGTGGAAACTTTTTCCTCTTATGCTTCCCATTGTGGAGGTGTGAGGAGTTTGGCCTGGGAAGCAGTCAAAAATCTTAGAGGATAAATGCTACCCTACTGATATAGGTTATCTTTGGAATCCCAATGGAAATAATAGGTATGGCCAATTTTGCAGTGCAATTATAGAAAGAAAATCAACAGATAAAGATAGATTTAAGATATATCATCAGCTATAGAAGAAACTGATGACAATTGTGCAGTGAGAATTTAGGGTTTGGGAAATTGTTGGGTGACATTTGAGGAAACCGAGGCTTAAAGAAGTGAGGGAAATATCCAAGATCAGTCCCAGAGCTAATAAGTAATGAAGGCTGCATTTAAGCCCAGGTAGCTGACTCTACCGGAGAAGGCAATGGCACCCCACTCCAGTACTCTTGCCTGGAGAATCCCATGGATGGCGGAGCCTGGTAGGCTGCAGTCTGTGGGGTCGCGAACAGTTGGACACGACTGAGCGACTTCACTTTCACTTTTCACTTTCATACGTTGGAGAAGGAAACGGCAACCCACTCCAGTGTTCTTGCCTGGAGAATCCCAGGGACGGGGGAGCCTGGTGGGCTGCCGTCTATGGGGTTGCACAGAGTCGGACACGACTGAAGCAACTTAGCAGCAGTAGCAGCAGCTGACTCTACAACCTAGGGTTTTAACTACTTTACTATAAATGCTTTGGGCTTCCCAGGTGGGTCGGTGGTAAAGAATCTGCCTGCCTGTGCAGGAGACTTGATCCCTGGGTCGAGAAGATACCCTGGAGTTGGAAATGGCAACCCACTCCAGTATTCTTGCCTGGGAAATACCTTGAACAGTGGAGCCTGGCAACCTACAGTCCATGGGGTCGCAGAAGAGTCGGATATGAATTTGTGACTAAACAACAGCAGCATAAATGCTTCACTTTGAACATACGGGCGGCCCCAGGCACTGTATTCCACCAGGCTCCTCAGCCCGCTGTATGGCCCACTGAGTAAGTGTTTAATCAACAGGATGGCACTGTCATGAATGGGGGCACACAGAGGTCCTCACCACAGGCTGTTGCTAAGTCAGAACCCAAGTCGAATATCACAGACAGGATCTCAGATCAGGAGGGACTTGCAACTTTTAAACACGCAGGGAGGAGCCATTTATTAGATCAAGATTGTCAGCCACTGTGACTGAGATGAGCATAAATAATGCTGTCTTTGAATATGATTCAAGTGTGGAATCTTTCAAAAACATATTTATTAACCATGGAAAAATTCTATTCCATGGCTGCAGCATGTGATGCTGCTTTCCTCAAGTGCCTCTGGATAGGTATTTGCAGATTCTTGTCTCCAGGAAAGCACTAGAGATTAATTCCAAAGAACCCCATTTCCTTGGCCTCACAGGTTAATTTGCAGGATACCTGGAACATAAAATACATTTTAGAATAGGAGTCCTATATATTAGAAGTTCTGAAAAACAGACATATTAGTATAAATAGCTTTGTTAGGTATGCTGTGTATGAAGACATTTAGATGTAACATATTCTGTAGCCAAAGAACTCTATTTTCTCCCAATAATTTGAAACAAAGAAGTTAACAACCAAATGCACTTAGAGAGAAGAATAGTAGTTTTCTTGCTACTGAATTCATGAATGTATTACAGGAGGCTTATTTTACTCTTTAGGTTTAATATGTCTTTTTTTTTTTTTTTTAAATTAAGGGTGAAATTCTTCTTTGTGTCTACAGTGGAAAAATGATGCCAATTTAGTTCTCTACTTTGCCAGCACTTGCTTGTCACATTTTTTGAATGATCACAGTTGTGCATCAATTGTGTCAAGACAGAATAGAAAATTGGGCTGTGGGTTGGGGCCTGTTAGAAATGTATAGCGATCTCCATGAAAAATTCATAAGGATATTGCTCGCATTCTCTTCTGAAGTGTGATTTTTTATTTCTTATTTTTATTTTTTAGTTTTGTGAGTCTTTAAGTTTTAGAACAATAGAAACGGTTTTTTGGTCCTGAAGGTCTTTGAGGACATTCTTATTTTCAGAGCTTCTGTGACAATGGAATGAGACACTGTTCCATCTACAGTTTAGTTTTTATTCCTTGAACTGAGCTAATTATCTGAGGTCACAGTATTCTATTGATGGTTTTATCTACAAGTGGATATTCTGAATTCTGCCCAGCATAATGGATCAGAAGTTAATTCGATTTTAAAAATTAATATAATCTGCAATTTTAATGGTGCAGGGAAATTTAAAGGTCTCTTAGTTCAACATATTTATTTTGCAGATGAGAAAACAAAGGTCCAGAGAGTCCTTAGGTTTTGCTGAGGGTCACATAGCCACTTAATGGCAGTCCTGGTATCAGGAAATTTCTTTCCCTCATAATTGAAAGCTCTTTCTTTTTGAAGTTATGAATATTAAAGCAGAGTGAAAAGTCCAGAGAATAACAGGTCTAACAGCTGTGTCTATCACCCAGTTTTGAGAAATCTTATAATTTTGCTGTTTCCTCTATTTCTTTAAAGAAATAACTGATTTACTATGTCACCTATATAGTTTTTACTAATAGTACTTCTCACACTGCTTTCCAAATTTGCTGTTGGTGTGTGAAGATGCATAGTCTATACCTACACAGTATATAGCATTGTTTTACATGGGTTGAAAGAGAAAAGTGAGTGTCAGTGGCTCAGGTGTGTCTGACCCCATGGACTGTAGCCCCGCCAGGCTCCTCTGTCCATTGGATTTCCCAGGCAAGATGCTGGAGTTTGTAGCCATCCTCTCTTCCAGGGGATCTTCCCAACCCAGGGACTGAACTCAGGTCTCCTGCATTGCAGGCCGACTCTTTACTATCTGAGCTACCAGGGAAGCCTTTGCGTGGGCTAGAACAGTATATAAGGATGACTGTACGCACTCTTCTGAAGCTTGTTTTTGTTGCTCACCATTGTTTCTGAGATTTTTAAATGCTGAAATGTGTAGTGATGGCTCCTTTTCACTGCTTTCCAAATTGTGAACATATCTTCTCTGTTGATGCATATTTTGATTTGTAAAAATTTGCTGTCATAAACACTTCTGTAATAAACATCCTTTTTATGTGTCTGTGCACAAGTGCAAGAATTTCTTGGCAACATACCTAGAAATTGTAATACTTCAACTTTGAGCTTTATTGTCAGATTATTCTCCAAAGTGTTGTACAGCAGTATTAGGTAGTGCCAATCCAGTGGACAGGAAATGGTTCCACACTGTGGCTTCATCCCTGTTTCCCTTATTGATAATGAGGTTAATTATCTTTTCATATGTACTGCAGTTAACTATTGCCTGGAGAATCCCAGGGATGGCGGAGCCCAATGGGCTGCCATCTCTGGGGTCGCACAGAGTCGGACATGACTGAAGCGACTTAGCAGCAGCAGCAGCAGCAGCAGCAGTTAATTACTGTTGCAATAATNTAATTATCTTTTCATATGTACTGCAGTTAACTATTGCCTGGAGAATCCCAGGGATGGCGGAGCCCAATGGGCTGCCATCTCTGGGGTCGCACAGAGTCGGACATGACTGAAGCGACTTAGCAGCAGCAGCAGCAGCAGCAGCAGTTAATTACTGTTGCAATAATATCTGATAACCAACCCACCCAGAACTTAGAGGCAATCATCACTTTTTATGGGTTTTCAGCCCAACTGGTGCAGCTCTGCTTTAGGAAGCAGGTCTGTGGATGCACTTCTCTTTCAGGAGTCTCTTATCCACGTCAGCTGGTGAGCCTCCTCTTGCAGCAAAGGCAGGAACACAAGGATGCGAGCCCCATTGCTTGAGGGCATTTCAAGTCCCTGACTACGACACTTCTGCTTATGTCCCACTGACCAAAGCAAAGCACTTAGGTGAGGCGAACACCCGTAAAGTGGGGAATACTCTACCCTCATGAGACTATGGCACCAGCGTGCAGGCTTATTAACTACTACAGGGAAGGGAAAAGTTGTCATCACTAATTTAATCCACCATGACACATTTATTGGTTGTTTGGTTTCATCTTATATAAATTGCTGGTTCATAGTCTTTGCTCACTTTTTTCTTGGGTTGCTTCATTTTATTGTTGCACAGATATTCTATTTTTTTTTGGTCTCAATGACTTTATTGAAGTTTAGCTGATTTCCAATGTTGTGTTAATTTCTGGTATACAGCAAAATGACTATGTTTTACATAGATATATAGTCTTTTTCATATTGTTTTCTATTATGGTTTGTCACAGGGTATTGATATAGTTCTCTGTGCTAAATAATAGGACTTTGTTATTTATCTATCTTATTATTAGTTTGTATCTGCTGATACTCTATATAATGTGGATTCTAATCTTTTATCAATTATAAGATTATAAAAGTCTTCTTTTAGTGTGAGGGTCATATTTTCACCGTATGATATTTTTATTATAAAAAAATCTAGACTTTTTAATTTGACTATCACTATATGATATTTCTCTTGTAAAGGACTTTGAAATCTTACTGTAACTTAATATTTATCAGCCTTTCTCTTTATGGAATTTGAAAATTATGTTTTGTTCTATAAAATGATCCCTATACTGCAGTCATTAATATATTCCCCAATGTTGTCTTCTAAAAGTACTAAGGTTTAATTTTTGTATTTAGGTCTATGTTTTGCTCAGGATTTAAAATATTTTTCTAGCATGTTTTCCTATAAATTCTCTTGGATAGTCTACATAATTACATCATTTATGAGTAATAAAATTTAGACTCTTTTCAATTAATAAATCTTTTACTTATTTTTNTACTGCAGTCATTAATATATTCCCCAATGTTGTCTTCTAAAAGTACTAAGGTTTAATTTTTGTATTTAGGTCTATGTTTTGCTCAGGATTTAAAATATTTTTCTAGCATGTTTTCCTATAAATTCTCTTGGATAGTCTACATAATTACATCATTTATGAGTAATAAAATTTAGACTCTTTTCAATTAATAAATCTTTTACTTATTTTTATTATGATACTAAACCAAAATAATTTAAATAGAAGTTATGTAACTAATATCTCCCTCCTTCCACAATTTTAAAGGAAACATTTCTAATATTTTATAACTGTAGTAGATTTATCACAAAAATAGCAATCAGAAAATAAATGTCAAGCTATAATTCTATATGCAGCTAAAATATTGTACATAAAATATAGGCAAAACAAGTTTATTTCCAAGCAAAGTAAAAAGGGAATGGGTTTACCAACTTCATACCATTACTAAAGAAAACTAAAGAAGAAAATAAAGTCCCTAAAAGAAGTATTAAATTGCAAGAAGGGATGTTAAGAAAATAAGTTGGTGTATCTGGAAGACAAGATTGATTCAATAAAATATCAGTAACAATACTGACTAATTATAGAAAAAGCAGAGACATTACTTTGCCAACAAAGGTCCATTTAGTCAAGGCTATGGTTTTTCCAGTAGCCACGTATGGATGTGGAAGTTGGACCATGCCGAAGAATTGATGCTTTTGAACTGTGGTGTTGGAGAAGACTCTGAAGAGTCTCTTGGACAGCGAGGAGATCAAACTAGTCCATCCTAAAGGAAATCAGTCCAGAATATTCATTAGAAGGACTGATGCTGAAGCTGAAAGTCCAATAATTTGGCCATCTGATGCAAAGAACTGACTCATTAGAAAAGACCTTGATGCTGGGAAAGATTGAAGGCAGAAGGAGAAGGGGATGACAGAGGATGAGATTGTTGGATGGCATCGCCAGCTCGATGGACATGAGTTTGAGCAAGCTCCAGGAGTTGGTGATGGACAGGGATGCCTGGCGTGCTGCAGTCCATGGGGTCTCAAAGAGTTGGACACAACTGAGAAACTGAACTGCACTGTCAACAAAATAGAACTAGACACTGAACAATAATAATATAATAGACAAAGAGATAGACTGAGTTAAAGCTCTAAAGTCCTTGTATGTGTCTGAATGAGAGTAAAACTGTTGATAGAATTTAGACCCTAAGCAATTATATATGAAAATATTAAGAATAATCATTAAAAAAAAAAACAAAAACCTCATGATGTTAACCAGTATATAGAAGCACAAGAGAAATAAAGTTTTGATCAATCTAGAAGAATTTTGGAAAGATCATAGTATACAGAAAGCAAATAAAATACTGCAGAAAAATCCCCAGATATTATGGTAAATAGCTGAATCTTTTTTTAAGAATAAAAAAGTTGAAATATTTTTAAGTACACAAGAACCAGAAAAGGTCAATGTAGTTATACTAATATCTGAAAAATCGAAATCATTCCAAGCATCTTTTCTGACCATAATGCATTAAGATTAGATCTCAACTGCAGGAGAAAAACTATTAAAAATTCCAACATATGGAGGCTGAACAACACGCTTCTGAATAACCAACAAATCACAGAAGAAATTAAAAAAGAAATCAAAATATGCATAGAAATGAATGAAAATGAAAACACAACAACCCAAAACCTGTGGGACACTATAAAAGCAGTGCTAAGAGGAAAGTTCATAGCAATACAGGCATACCTCAGGAAACAAGAAAAAAGTCAAATAAATAACCTAACTCTACACCTAAAGCAACTAGAAAAGGAAGAAATGGAGAACCCCAGAGTTAGTAGAAGGAAAGAAATCTTAAAAATTAGGGCAGAAATAAATGCAAAAGAAACAAAAGAGACCATAGCAAAAATCAACAAAGCCAAAAGCTGGTTTTTTGAAAAGATAAATAAAATTGACAAACCATTAGCCAGACTCATCAAGAAACAAAGGGAGAAAAATCAAATCAATAAAATCAGAAATGAAAATGGAGAGATCACAACAGACAACACAGAAATACAAAGAATCATAAGAGACTACTATCAGCAATTATATGCCAATAAATTGGACAACGTGGAAGAAATGGACAAATTCTTAGAAAAATACAACTTTCCAAAACTGAACCAGGAAGAAATAGAAAATCTTAACAGACCCATCACAAGCACGGAAATTGAAACTGTAATCAGAAATCTTCCAGCAAACAAAAGCCCAGGTCCAGACGGCTTCACAGCTGAATTCTACCAAAAATTTCGAGAAGAGCTAACACCTATCCTACTCAAACTCTTCCAGAAAATTGCAGAGGAAGGTAAACTTCCAAACTCATTCTATGAGGCCACCATCACCCTAATACCAAAACCTGACAAAGATGCCACAAAAAAAGAAAACTACAGGCCAATATCACTGATGAACATAGATGCAAAAATCCTCAACAAAATTCTAGCAATCAGAATCCAACAACACATTAAAAAGATCATACACCATGACCAAGTAGGCTTTATCCCAGGAATGCAAGGATTCTTCAATATTCGCAAATCAATCAATGTAATTCACCACATTAACAAATTGAAAAATAAATGCCATATGATTATCTCAATAGATGCAGAGAAGGCCTTTGATAAAATTCAACATCCATTTATGATAAAAACTCTCCAGAAAGCAGGAATAGAAGGAACATACCTCAACATAATAAAAGCTATATATGACAAACCCACAGCAAACATTATCCTCAATGGTGAAAAATTGAAAGCATTTCCCCTAAAGTCAGGAACAAGACAAGGATGTCCACTTTCACCGCTACTATTCAACATAGTTCTGGAAGTTTTGGCCACAGCAATCAGAGCAGAAAAAGAAATAAAAGGAATCCAAATTGGAAAAGAAGAAGTAAAACTCTCACTGTTTGCAGATGACATGATCCTCTACATAGAAAACCCTAAAGACTCCACCAGAAAATTACTAGAGCTAATCAATGAATATAGTAAAGTTGCAGGATATAAAATCAACACACAGAAATCCCTTGCATTCCTATACACTAATAATGAGAAAGTAGAAAACGAAATTAAGGAAACAATTCCATTCACCATTGCAACGAAAAGAATAAAATACTTAGGAATATATCTACCTAAAGAAACTAAAGACTTATATATAGAAAACTATAAAACACTGATGAAAGAAATCAAAGAGGACACTAATAGATGGAGAAATATACCATGTTCATGGATTGGAAGAATCAATATAGTGAAAATGAATATATTACCCAAAGCAATCTACAGATTCAATGCAATCCCTATCAAGCTACCAGCGGTATTTTTCACAGAACTAGAACAAATAATTTCAAGATTTGTATGGAAATACAAAAAACCTCGAATAGCCAAAGCAATTTTGAGAAAGAAGAATGGAACTGGAGGAATCAACTTACCTGACTTCAGGCTCTACTACAAAGCCACAGTCATCAAGACAGTGTGGTACTGGCACAAAGACAGAAATATAGATCAATGGAACAAAATAGAAAGCCCAGAGATAAATCCACACACATATGGACACCTTATCTTTGACAAAGGAGGCAAGAATATACAATGGAGTAAAGACAATCTCTTTAACAAGTGGTGCTGGGAAAACTGGTCAACCACTTGTAAAAGAATGAAACTAGATCACTTTCTAACACCACACACAAAAATAAACTCAAAATGGATTAAAGATCTAAATGTAAGACCAGAAACTATAAAACTCCTAGAGGAGAACATAGGCAAAACACTCTCCGACATAAATCACAGCAGGATCCTCAATGATCCGCCTCCCAGAATACTGGAAATAAAAGCAAATATAAACAAATGGGATCTAATTAAAATTAAAAGCTTCTGCACAACAAAGGAAACTATAAGCAAGGTGAAAAGACAACCCTCTGAATGGGAGAAAATAATAGCAAATGAAGCAACTGACAAACAACTAATCTCAAAAATATACAAGCAACTTATACAGCTCAATTCCAGAAAAATAAACGACCCAATCAAAAAATGGGCCAAAGAACTAAATAGACATTTCTCCAAAGAAGACATACGGATGGCTAACAAACACATGAAAAGATGCTCAACGTCACTCATTATCAGAGAAATGCAAATCAAGACCACAATGAGATACCACTTCACACCAGTCAGAATGGCTGCGATCCAAAAGTCTGCAAGCAATAAATGCTGGAGAGGGTGTGGAGAAAAGGGAACCCTCTTACACTGTTGGTGGGAATGCAAACTAGTACAGCCACTATGGAGAACAGTGTGGAGATTCCTTAAGAAATTGCAAATAGAACTGCCTTATGACCCAGCAATCCCATTGCTGGGCATACACACCGAGGAAACCAGAATAGAAAGAGACACATGTAGCCCAATGTTCATCGCAGCACTGTTTATAATAGCCAGGTCATGGAAACAACCTAGATGTCTATCAGCAGATGAATGGATAAGAAAGCTGTGGTACATATACACAATGGAGTATTACTCAGCCATTAAAAAGAATACATTTGAATCAGTTCTAATAAGATGGATGAAACTGGAACCAATTATACAGAGTGAAGTAAGCCAAAAAGAAAAACACCAATACAGTATACTAACAGATATATATGGAATTTAGAAAGATGGTAATGAGGACCCTGTATGCAAGACAGCAAAAGAGACACAGATGTGTAGAGCAGACTTTTGGACTCTGAGGGAGAGGGAGAGGGAGAGGGTGGGATGATTTGGGAGAATAGCATTGAAATATGTATACTATCATGTAATAAATGAATCACCAGTCTATGTTCGATGCAGGATGCAGGATGCTTGGGGCTGGTGCATGGGGATGATCCGGAGGCATGATGTGGGAGGGAGGTTCATGTTTGGGAGTTCATGTACACCCGTAGTGGATTCATGTCAATGTATGCCAAATCTAATACAGTACTGTAAAGTAAAATAAAGTAAAAAATAAATAAATAAATAAAATGAATATACCTAAAAAAATAAAATAAAAGCAAAAATAAAGGTTTAATAAAAATAATGACAATAAAAAAGAAAATTGAGAACAGCATAAAATAACATAGCCAAAAGTTGATTCATTGAAAGTATAAATAAACATCAAAATTGGCAAAATTAAGACAAAACTAAAGATTTAAGTAAACACTGTAAAAAATGAAAAAGGTAAATAATTGAAAATACAGCAGCCACAGAAAAATTAATAAAAGAATCCTACAGAAAACTTTATGCAAAGAAATGTGAAAACAGGTAAAGTGGACTTTTTCTCAGCAAAATCTCCCATAAGAACACTGACTCTAAAAGAAATGACACCATTTTAGACCTCTGATCATTAAAGAAATAAAATTAGGAGTTAAAATGTATATCTCACCAAAGCAAAAGTTAGTTTGGATAGATTTAGAGGTGATGCAAGAACTGGTTAATGCCTATCTTCTGCAGCTAATACAAAGACTGACAAAAGTGGAGGAACTCCCAGCTAGTTACATGAGCCTAGAACTTTAATACTGAAACAGAGCAAATCAGTACAAGAATACCGCAGGTCAGTCTTTCCTAATGAACATAACTGCAGGAGTCTTATTTCACAGGCGTGCTTCGTTGCTCAGTTTCTGGACTGCATAGACTGTAGCCCGCTAGGCTCCTCTCTCCATGGGGATTCTCTAGGCAAGAATACAGCAGTGGGTTGCCGTGCCCTCCTCCAGGAAATCTTCCCAACCCAGGGATCGAACCCAAGTCTCCCGCATTGCAGGTGGATTCTTTACTGTCTGAATCACCAGGGAAGCCCCTTATTCCACATATTAGTGCATAAAAACTAGGAATGTATTTTAAAAATGCATTATGATATAGCTAGTGGGAAGTTGCTGTGTAATAGATGGAGTTAAGCCTGGGACTCTGTGATAACCTAGACGGGTGAAATGGGGGAAATGGGAGAGAGGTTCATGAGGGCAGGGACATATACATACCCATGGCTGATTCATGTGGCTGTATGGCAGAAACCAACACAATATTGTAAAGCAATTATCCTCCAATTAAACATAAAAATTAAAATTGTGATCAAGAAAGACAAAGGTGATTATATTAGAATATCTGTGTATGCAATTTCCCACATTAACAGATTAAGGTGGAAAAACTGTATAGTCATTTCAGTTTTAGATGAAGCATTATTAGATACAATTTAGCATCATTTAAGATACAAAAGGTTACAAAGAAAGCAATTTTGGAACTGGGAGGAATTTTCCTTTAGTTGATAAACATATCCAGCAACTGTGTTGGGCAAATATCTCCGTAGTAAGATGATTCTAAGAGAATATAATAAAGGAAACAGGTAAGGAATGGTCAGAAGAGAACGGGCACAGATGCTAGTAAATTGTTCTTTCATTTGTCATTTATTGAATGCCTACTCTAGCGAGGTAGTAACAATATAAAGATAGACAGGGCAGTCTTTGCCCTTAAGATCTTTGCCATCTAGTGGAATTTAATCCATGTTTTCTCTAAGAGATCTTGAAAACCTTTTGTTTCAGGTAGCATTTGGAGAAAGTTAAATAGCTTATATATGTGACTTGTTAACATGATTTTGTCTTATTTTTAATGTGCACATTGACGTGTAGTAAATAATTTAGTTAATGAGAATACACATGGCCATATATCTGAATGCTCTTTCCAGTTACTCGAACAATCCCCAACCTTGAAAGAATACATTGCTTCATGACCAAGGTGGACTAATACATACTCTGTATTTTTAAAAGGCAATTCTTCCAAGCATTTTTCCTGAGAAAATATTAATACATGAAAGTAGGAGTTTTTCAGTGTCCCATAAATTCTGTAGTGAGTCTATTCAAATAGATTTTTACTAATTTATACTAATAGAATAAAATTTTCATTGTATGGGAATAACCTGCTTTGTACTGTTTTCATGGAAAAACTGAGTGACTATAAAATTTGTTTAATGATTAGCACTCCATGTCAAATGATTTAGAGTAAATGCTTTAAAAGATACATAAGTGGTAATTTTCATTGTTTTCACCTTCATATACCAGGTTGACTCTATACCTCAACCATATCTAGGTTTACTTCTTCCTAGTTATAGTAGAAAGAAACACAGTGGAATCACAGGTCCTAATGTTTCATCTGTAGTCATATTGGGTGAGAGCCTTCCATAAATATAAAATCCTTTTATTAGAAAGGAGACTTCACTAGATAAAAAGGATAAAGACGGTGGATTTCTTAGTCTCTTTCCTTGTCTCTTCACTTCCTAGATGATTCAAGCAGCAGCAAGGAGTGGTAAGCAGCCTTTATGAGAAGTGAAGCGGCTCAGTCGTGTGTGACTCTTTGCCATCCTATGCACTGTAGCTTACCAGGCTCTTTCATGCATGGAATTTTCTAGGCAAGAGTACTGGAGTGGGTTGCTATTTCAAGTCCTAATCAAACTGAAATCACCCCCCTTTTCAATAAAGCTGCACATTGCTCTTATAAATACATAATTTTCTCTCTTTTTTCCTTTAGTTCTTTCACAGTTTTCTACAGAATTTATTCTGATCCAGGATTCTTATAGAAGTAGCTAGACTGCAATTTCCTTTAGAGAGCAATTCCATTTTCTTTTTTTTGAATTTTAGGTGATTTACAGTATTATACAGTTTTTACATTATTAGTTTCAGGTGTAGAGCATAGTGATTCAGTACTTTTATAGATTATGCTCCACTTAAAGTTATTATGGAATGTAAAATAACTGGAATGCAAAAGTAGGAAGTCAATAGATACCTGGAGTAACAGGCAAATTTGGCCTTGGAGTACAAAGTGAATCAGGGCAAAGGCTAACAGAGTTTTGCTGAGAGAATGCACTGGTCATAGCAAACACTCTCTTCCAACAACACAAGGGAAGACTCTGCACATGGACATCACCAGATGGTCAATACCGAAGTTAAATTGATTATATTCTTCACAGTCAAAAATGGAGATGCTCTATATAGTCAGCAAAAACAAGACCAGAATTTGACTGTGGCTCAGCTCATGAACACCTTATTGCAAAATTCATACTTAAATTGAGCAAAGTAAGGAAAAGCACTAGACCATTCAGATATGACCTAAACCAAATCCCTTAAGATTGTACAGTGGAAGTAACAAATATATTCAAGGGATTCGATGTGATAGAGGGCCTGAAGAACTTATGGATGGAGGTTTGTGACATTGTACAGGAGGCAGTGATCAAGACTATCCTCAAGAAAAAGAAATGGAAAAAGGCAAAATAGTTGTCTGAGGAGACCTTACAAATAGCTAAGAAAAGAAGAGAAGCTAAAGGCAAAGGAGAAAAGGAAAGCTATACTCATTTGAATGCAGAATTCCAGAGAATAGTAATGAGACATAAGAAAGACTTCCTCAGTGATCAATACAAAGAGATAGAGGAAAACAATAGAATGGGAAAGACTAGAGATCTCTTCAAGAAAATTAGAGATACCAGGGAACATTTCATGTAAAGATGGGCATAATAAAGGGCAGAAATGGTATGGACCTCATATGAAGAAGAAGTGGCAAGAATAAACAGAAGAACTATACAAAAAAGATCTTTATGACCCAAATAACTACGATGGTATGATCACTCACCTAGAGCCAGACATCCTGGAATGTGAAGTCAAGTAGGCCTTAGGAAGCAACACTACAAACAAAGCTAGTGGAGGTGATGGAATTCCAGCTGAGCTATTTCCATTCCTAAAAGATGATGCTGTGAAAGTGCTGCACTCATTATGCCAACATATTTGGAAAACTCAGCAGTGGTCACAGGACTGGAAAAGGTCAGTTTTCATTCCAATTCCAAAGAAAGGCAATGCCAAAGAATGCTCAAACTACTGCATGATTGCACTCATCTCACATGCTAGCAAAGTAATGCTCAAAATTCTCCAAGACAGGCTTCAACAGTACATTAACAGAGAACTTCCAGATGTTCAAGCTGGTTTTAGAAAAGGCAGAGGAACCAGAGATCAAATTGCCAACATCTGTTGGATCATCAAAAATCAAGAGAATTCCAGAAAAATATCCACTTCCTCTTTATTGATTACGCCAAAGCCTTTGACCATAGATCACAACAAACTGTGGAAAATTCTGAAAGAGATGGGAATACCAGACCACCTGACCTGCCTCTTAAGAAATCTGTATGCAGGTCAAGAAGCAACAGTTAGAACTGGACATGAAACAACAGAGTGGTTCCAAATACTACTTTTCCTTACTTTGTTCAATTTAAGTATGAATTTCCAGTAAGGAGAAGGAGTATTTGAAGGCTGTATATTGTCACCCTGCTTATTTAACTTATATGCAGAGTACCTCATACGGAATGCTGGGCTGGATGAAGCACAAGCTGGAATCAAGATTGCCGGGAGAAATATTAATAACCTCAGATATACAGATGACACCACCCTTATGGCAGAAAGTAAAGAAGAACTAAAGAGCCTCTGGATGAAAGTGAAAGGAGAATGAAAAAGCTGGCTTAAAGTTCAGCATTCAAAAATGAAGATCATGGCATCTGGTCCCATCAGTTCATCGCAAATAGATGGGGAAACAATGGAAACAGTAAGAGACTTTATTTTCCTGGGCTCCAAAATCACTGCAGATGGTGACTACAGCCATGAAATTAAAAGATGGTTGCTCCTTGGAAGAAAAGCTATGACCAACCTAGACAGCATATTATAAAGCAGAGACATTACTTTGCCAGCAAAAGTCTATCTAGTTAAAACTATGGTTTTTCCAGTAGTCGTTTATGGATGTGTGAGTTGGACTATAAAGAAAGCTGAATGCCAAAGAATTGATGCTTTAGAACTGTGGTGTTGGAGAAGACTCTTGAGAGTCCCTTGGATTTCAGGGAGATCCAATCAGTCCATCCTAAATGAAATCAGTCCTGAATATTCATTAGAGGGACTGATGCTGAAGCTGAAACTCCAATGCTCTGGCCACCTGATGCGAATAACTGACTCATTGGAAAAGACCTTGATGCTGGGAAAGATTGAAGGCAGGAGGAGAAGTGGATGACAGAGGATGAATGAGATGGTTGGATGGCATCACCGACTCAATGGATGTAAGTTTGAGCAAGGTCCAGGTGTTGGTGATGGACAGGGAAGCCTGTGGCGTGCTGCAGTCCATGGGGTCACAAAGGGTCAGGCACGACTGAGTGACTGAACTGATTGAAAATGTTTATAATATATTGGCTGTATTCCCTGTGCTGTACAATATATCCTTGTGCTTTGTTTATTTTGAACCTCCAGATCCCCTGCTCTTAGTCTTCCCCTTCCTCTTTCCCTCCCCCCACTGGAAACTGCTAGCTTGTTCTCTCTATCGACGTCTGTTTCTTGTTTGTTACATTCGTTCGTTTAATTTATTGTCTAGATTCCACATATGCATAATAACATGTACTGTAGTCTTTTTATAACTTATTTTATTGAGCATAATGCCTTCCAGGTCCATCCATCTTTTAGAAATGGCAAAATGTCATTCTTCGTTAGGGCTGAGTACACGTTCGATTATGTGTATACACATCTTTATCTGTTCATCTGTTGAGGTTGTTTCCACATCTTAGCTGTTGTAAATGAACACTGTGAGTCATGTAGCATTTCAACCTGGTGTTTTTATTTTCTTTGGATATATACCCAGCAGCGGAATTTTTGGATTCTAGGGTTGTTCTATTTTTCTTTCTTTGACAAACCTCCATGCTTACAGCAATAGTTTACTAGGATTCCCTTTTCTCACATCCTTCCTACATTTGTTATCTATGGGGTGTGTGTGTGTGTGTGTTTATAATAGCCATTCTGACAGGTGTGAGGTGACATCTCATTGAGGCTTTAATTTGCATTTCTCTGGTTAGTGATGTAGAGTATCTTCTCACGTGCCTGTTTTGGCCATCTGTGTGTGTTCTTTGGAAAAATGTCTAGTCACACGATTTGCCTTTTAAGTGAAAATCTTCCATACTGCTATGAGAATAATTTTTCTAAATAAGCATCTCATCATTTTGCTCTCTTGCAATAAAAGATAGAAATAATGGCTTTAAATAAAATTTAAATGACTTAGCATAACATATAAGGCCTGTCACCTGTTTCTTGCCTCTTTTCCTATGTCTCTCAGCACCTAGACCATGTTAATGGAAAATTAAATGCTGCAGAGTTCCTTTCTCTCTGTATTGTTTCACAGAGGCAGGATTTGTGGCGTTTTCCATCCAGTTGAGTTCATTTTAAAGTCTGGTTGAATGACAGTGAATTAGCCGCTGAGCCTCTCTAAACTCTGACTGAGGGTAAACAGTCCTATCCTTTGGGTAGTTGGGAGGATTAGAAAAATGTATATGAAGTGGCTAGAACACTCTATTTATGTCTTGTGTTCCTTCATGTCTTTCTCTTACTTAAGTGATATTTCCATGTTTAGCAGAGAGTGGGTTTCAGTAATTATCCTTATAATTCTACTCATTAGTTCCCACTGCTCAAATGTCCTTGGAAACTTTCTTTTCCTCACTAACTTCTGCTCTTTCTTCAAGATACAGTTTAATATTTATCTAACACAGAGAGTCTTTTCTTAATACCATTCTGGGCTAGATGTCTCTTCTATATTCCTTTAGCCTGTCATGGCTAAATAGAACTGAAACAAAAATACTTTTGGTTATTCCTTGCATTTCATCATTTGAAACAGGTCAATTCTTTTTTGACCATATTCTTTCTTAGGACCTTCATTTTGTAATTATTTTTGATATTATGACAATTTCCAAATAAGAAAGCCTTTACGTTATCTTTTTTATGTTAGTCTCTGGATGTAATTTTACTATCATATTTTAATGTTTATTCACTGGTAATTATAAAGAGTACTGAGTTGCGATGGAAAAGTGTAGGTTTTCTATTTTTAATGTGGGCTCCTTTATGTCCTAAGCTGTCTGTTACAGGGCATTTCCAGCAGTGATGTGTGCAAGGAGCTTAACTATTGCTGACTTAGAACATGTCAGGTTGATTAGGTTATAGAATTTTTTAAGCATCATCTTCAAGAGACCACCTAGACTGTTTACTTGTTGGTTTCCTGGTTGATAAGTAATCATATTAACAAAAATAATATTTAACCTCTATTTTTTTAGTTAGACAGAAGCCTAATGATGTTTGGTAAGTACTGTACCTCTGTCTGTATTCCAGTCATAAAATTGTACACCTTAACTCAATGGCACTATGGTTATGTTACTAGGTAAATTTTACTGAGAATGCTTTTTCCTGTTTTTTCTAAGTACTCTTGCCAAAAGTCAAGAGTGCAGTTCATTCAAATTATATACCTCATAGGCAGTACAATTTAGTCCAGTGTACACCTTAGAAAGAGTGTATAGCACTAAAAATGACTTTCTTTACCTAGTGTTTTGGTTCGGTTCAGTTCAGTCGCTCAGTTGTGTCTACTCTTTGCGACCCCATGAACCACAGCACGCCACCCCTCCCTCTCCATCACCAACTCTCAGAGTCCACCCAAACCCATGTCCGTTGAGTCAATGATGCCATCCAACCATCTCATCCTCTGTCGTTCCCTTTGCCTTCTGCCCTCAATCTTTCCAAGCATCAGGGTCTTCTCAAATGAGTCAGTTCTTTGTATCAGGTAGCCAAAGTATTGGAGTTTCAGCTTCAATGTCAGTCCCTCCAATGAACACCCAGAACTGAACTCCTTTAGGATGGACTGGTTGGATCTCCTTGCAGTCCAAGGGACTCAAGAGTCTTCTCCAACACCACAGTTCAAAAGCATCAATTCTTCTGTGCTCAGCTTTCTTTACAGTTTTTGTTAGTCATCAAAAATGTAAGATTGAAGAGTTGATGAAGGTCTACAGCTTGTGGCCTGGTTACCCATGGGAAGGCTAACTCCACCTTTTTTGGCAACATGATATACATCAAAAGAACAGTGGACACTCTGGTTTGGAAGTTGAGAAACCAATGCTTTCATCATGTAAAAGATAACCCAATCTCCAGAACTGGGCTACAGAGGACCCATAGGATTTTTGTTAAGAAACACCTTTGGATGTGCTTTAGCACTTTATCAAATACTTGATGAATTTGTGGAGTTTTACACTGTGAAACAATGGTTTGGTTTAGAAAACTGTCCAAGCCATTGTGACTATACACAAAAGGTAGTTCCCCAATAGTGTCTCTACAGGGGTCATCTTATTCTGAGCCACAGGTCACACTGGAGTGCTCCTTGAGTCACTAACAGAACCATCTCTGGGCTTCCTGGTGGCTCAGATGGTAAAGAATCTGCCTGCAATGCAGAAAACTCAGGTTCGATCCCTGGGTCGGGAAGATTCCCTGGAGAAGTGCATGGCAACTCACTCCAGTATTCTTGCCTGGAGAATCCCATGGACACAGGAACGTGGTGGGCTACAGTCCACAGACTCACAAAGAGTCAGATGCAACTGACCCAGTCTCTGTGTGTTTGACTGTAGCCTTGACGATGTGCTTTTGATATTTGTTGTTGTTGCCCAAGTGAATTTTCAGAATATCTTTTTTAAGATAGTAATTTCAATTACTCTTTGAAGTATAGTAAGATGGGTATTTGGGCTTCCCTGGTAGCTCAGTGGTGAAGAATCTCCCTACAATGCAGGAGATGCACGTTCAATCCCTGGGTCAGGAAGATCCACTGGAAAAGGAAGTGGCAACCCACTCTAGTATTCTTGCCTGGGAAATCTCACGGGCAGAGAGGCCTGGTGGGCGACAGTCCCTGGGGTTGAAAAAGAGTCAGTCATGACTCAGTGACTACAACAACAAAGATGGCTATTTATTTCCAAACTTTCTTCGAGTTAAGTGTTTAGGCTCAAAAGACCTTGGTTTAGAAAATAAGTAAATGAGATCAAGTTACAATTATCATAAGATTATTTTATATCTTGTTTAATTTTGTCACTAGAGCTTAAAGACAAGATGTACTTAAAATAGTCCATAACTCTTCAGTTGAGAGTTTAGACGAATACTTAGATTTTCTTTGCCAAATGTAAAATAACTAATAAAATTAATTTATTTGAGTAAGAAACTCCTTCTCCTTATCATTATATTGCTTATTATAAAGTTCAATTCACATATCTTGAATTTTACAACTTACAATTTTATGCTTACACTTTGAATTATTGATCTAACACCCACAGGAGTTTTGATTTTTTCTGTATAAAGAAAACAAAATCTTTAGAATAATTCAGTTTTAAAACCTGGAAATGCCATGATAAATTCACTAGAACAAACAAATGTAGGTAATGAGCTAATATCTTTTAGGTTTGAATTTGATTTGATAGCAGATATCCAGTGAGTTTACTCAAAACAGAGATAAATTTGACCTACTTTCAGCAAGGTAAATTGAGAAGAGTAAGAGTTTAAGAAAAAAGCAAGAATGAGGAAAAATTATGTATGATCTTATCATATTACACTTAATTGGTTTGAAATACTTTAAACATAAAAATAGATAAATTTTTAAAATTTTAATTATTTTATTTACTTTATTTGGAGGCTAATTACTTTGCAATATTGTGGTGGTTTTTGCCATACATTGATGTGAATCAGCCATGGGGGCACATGTGTTTCCCATCCTGAACCCTCTCACACCTCCCTCCCCATCCCATCCCTCAGGGTCATCCCAATGCACCAGCCCCAAACACCCTGTCTCATGCATCGAACCTGGACTGGTGATCTGTTTTGCATATGATAATATCCATGTTTCAATGCTATTCTCTCAATCATCCCACCCTCACCTTCTCCCACAAAGTCCAAAATTCTGTTCTTTACATCTGTGTCTCTTTTCCTGTCTCATATATAGGATCATCGTTACCATCTTTCTAAATTCTATATATATATCTTAATATACTGTATTGGTATTTTTCTTTCTGACTTACTTCACTCTGTATAATAGGCTCCAGTTTCATACACCTCATTAGAGCTGATTCAAATGTATTCTTTTTAATAGCTGAGTAATACTCCATTGTGTATATGTACCACAGCTTTCTCATCCATTCACGTGCTGATGGACATCTAGGTTGCTTCCGTGTCCTGGCTATTATAAACAGTGCTTCGATGGACATTGGGGCACACGTGTCTCTTTCAATTCTGGTTTCTTTGGTGTGTATGCCCAGCAGTGGGATTGCTGAGTCATATGGCAGTTCTATTTCCAGTTTTTAAGAATTTTTAAAAACTCTGAGCTACCAGCCCAGGCTCAGTTTGTAGCAGGTTTCAGCACTCTTTCTCCTAATCAGGAACTCAAGGAAGGCAACATTATCCTTAGTTTCAGGCTATGGATTTTGACAAGAACCAAGTTAGCTGAGGAGTGACAGATGCCGTGGAGCACTTACTCAAAAACTAGTCTCTACCCCCTTCTCATTAGACTTCCTTCAGGAGCAGCAGCAGCTTGGTGTCGTGTGATTCAGGTCTCATGATGTCTCCAGAGCAGGAGCAGACTTTCATGTGGAGCTCTGTTTTCTGCATTTCCCTTCTCTCCAGGATCCTGACCCTTCATGTTGTTACTGACCAATTTACCTTATAATGTTTTCAAACACATTTTTAAAAGTATTTTATCCAAAAAGTATGTGTTTGTGGCATTCCTCTTGGTTACTTTTCTTCTTGCTGAAATATGTTCTTTCAGTGAGCCCTAAGGGTGATGAACTCTCTTAAGTCTTTCTAAGGCTGAAATGTCTTTGTCTTCACTCTTGAATATTAGTTTGAAAATGAAAGTGAAATTCGCTCAAAGTTGTGTTGGACACTTTGCAACCCCCATGGACTATACAGTCCATGGAATTCTCCAGGCCAGGATACAGGAGTGGGTAGCCTTTCCCTTCTCCAGGGGATCGTCCCAACCCAGGGACCGAAGCCAGGTCTCCTGCATTGCAGGTGGATTCTTTACCAGCTGTCACAAGGGAAGCCCAAGAATACTGGAGTGGATAGCCTATCCCTTCTCCAGCGGATCTTTCTGACCCAGGAATCGAACCAAGGTTTCCTGCATTGCAGACAGATTCTTTACCAACTGAGCTATCAGGGAAGCCCAAATATTAGTTTAGCTGACCATAAAATTCTAGTATTAATTATTCAGTTGTGTCAGACTCTTTATGACCCCATGGACTATAGCCAGCCAGGCTCCTCTGTCCAAAGAATTCTCCAGGCAAGAATACTGGAGTGGATTGCCACTTCCTTCTCCAAGGGATCTTCCCAGTTCCAGGGATTGAACTTAATTTCCTGCATTGCAGGCAGATTCTTTGTCTTCTGAGCCACCAGGGAAGGTTGACAGTTGTTTTCACACAGCACTTTGATAACACTCTAGTCTTTTGTTATAACTTGTTGCTGATACATTCTTTTAAAATTTGCCTTCTCGAAATTGTACAGATTTGAACTTATTTTTCATTCTGCCTATAATCAGAATGCAAATTTGATCCAGAATTTTGGAAAAGTCTCAGATATCATTGTTTCAGGTGTGGTTTTTCACTGTTAGTCACAGTCATGTCCAACCCTTTGGGACCCCATGGACTATAGCTCACCAGGCTCCTCTGTCCACAGAATTTTCCAGGCAAGAAAACCAGAGTGTGTAGCCATTCCCTTCTCCAGGGGATCTTCCTGACCCAGGAATTGAACCCTGCACTGCAGATGGATTCTTTTACCACCTGAACCACAAGAGAAGATCCAGTCTTTCACTGTTCCTTCATTATTCTGAAATCTCTATTAGAGTGTGTTAAAATCTCTTATTCTATCTCCCAATATCTTCAAACTATTCTTTCATTAAAGAAGAGTCATTATGTACTTCATTCTAGATGAATTTCTCAGTATCATCCAACAGTTCTTCAGATCTTTGAGGTATTTTAGGAAATTTAACTTCTTAAAAAAAAATTTTAGATTGTAGGCTAACCTTGTCAAAATCTTATATGTTTATATCTCTCTCCTTTAAAAGCATCAGTTCAGTTCAGTTCAGTTGCTCAGTCGTGTCGGACTCTTTGCGACCCCATGAATCGCAGCACGCCAGGCCTCCCTGTTCATCACCATCTCCCGGAGTTCACTCAGACTCACAACCATCGAGTCCGTGATGCCATCCAGCCATCTCATCCTCTGTCGTCCCCTTCTCCTCCTGCCCCCAATCCCTCCCAGCATCAGAGTCTTTTCCAATGAGTCAACTCTTCACATGAGGTGGCCAAAGTACTGGAGTTTCAGCTTTAGCATCATTCCTTCCAAAGAAACCCCAGGGCTAATCTCCTTCAGAATGGACTGGTTGGATCTTCTTGCAGTCCAAGGGACTCTCAAGAGTCTTCTCCAACACCACAGTTCAAAAGCATAAATTCTTCGGCACTCAGCTTTCTTTACAGTCCAACTTTCATGACCACAGGAAAAACCATAGCCTTGACTAGACGGACCTTAGTCAGCAAAGTAATGTCTCTGCTTTTGAATATACTATCTAGGTTGGTCATAACTTTTCTTCCAAGGAGTAAGCGTCTTCTAATTTCATGGCTGCAGTCACCATCTGCAG
>SJYX01020438.1:48280-88518 GCA_006410675.1 Oreotragus oreotragus
CTTCAGTTGTGTCCGACTCTGTGTGACCCCATAGAAAGCAGCCCACCAGGCTCCCCATCCCTGGGATTCTCCAGGCAAGAACGCTAGAGTGGGTTGCCATTTCCTTCTCCAATGCACGAAAGTGAAAAGTGAAAGTGAAGTCACTCAGTTGTGTGGGACTCTTTGCGACCCCATGGACTGTAGCCTACCAGGTTCCTCCGTCCATGGGATTTTCCAGGCAAGAGTACTGGAGTGGGTTGCCATTTCCTTCTCCAGTAGGTAGCATAAGGCTATGCTATACAACATTAGCTGCTAGCCACATGTGTCTACTGAGCATTGAAATATGACTAGAATGAAATGAAATGTTCTCTAACTACAAAATGCACTTGTATTTCAAAAACTTGATATGGAAATAATATTTTGGTTACATTAGATTCAATAAAATTTACAGTTTAAATTAATTTTCCCAATTCCTTTTTGCATTTTTTAATGTGACTAGAAGGTTTTGGCTTGTCAACTGGTCTAGAAACTAGGTTTAAGGTTTAAGGTCACCAAACCTGAAACATTGAGAAAAATCTAATTGACAGTTGAAGCATTAATTTTTACGTGCTGTTTAACATAATTTGTTTGTGTTTTCTTTGTAAATTTTAGCTCCTCTCTGAGAAGAAACTCCAAATGATATCCTTTGAGCTTGTTAAAGGCTGAACACTTTGAATGAATTACATCTGAAATGTCATAGATGTTACAGAATATTTTCCCTACAGAATGGCTTTCCAAAAGAAGATTGTAAAGATCATCGCATTCTAGGGTGAGATGGATCACTTTTCTTCCTAAAAATCTTCAGTGGCCTGCCATTCTCTAGAATAGTATTCAAGTTATTCAACAACTCTGGTCTTCTGCAGACTGCGATAGCCAGCCCCATCTCCTGTTGCACCTCAGCATGGACCCTAAAGCTAGTCACTCTCCATGTGTAGCTTAGAGAGCAACCTAAGAATTATCCTATAAACTAAGTTTTGGGAAACTGTACAACTATGTAGAAGTGTTAAGTAGTTCCCCACTAGAAGACTTGACTCTAAGTTGGTAACAGTTTTTAATGTAACCAAAGAAAGGGCACAGCTTTAGAAAAGGACCTAAGAGCATTTGGTCAGTCCTGGAAGCATACAAAAACATGGACTTGCAAGGCAGCCTTTGACCATGATCCTCCTGGTCCAATCTAGAGGATAAGTTTTCCTGTTAGGACTCAGAAATGTGTGGTTATTCCTGAAGCAGGTCCCTTTTGTGCAGCTGGACACATCAAGCTACCAAAACGACTTAAAAAAAAAAACTTTATAGCCATATCACTAGCTGATCTTTTTATGACTTCTTGTATCCCAAACAACTTTCTTATTATGGGGCCTTTCCATTTAACTTTATATGAGGAGAGATGCATGTGTCAGACAACATGGACATCTGCTCTTCTCAGCAGTTATAATTCTTATTGTAAATTTATAAATTGGCTCTTTGATTTATATGCTTTAGACTTTTGGTAGTTGGTGAGTGTGAGTCATTGTCTCTGAATCTGATCAACTCTGAGGCATTGATAAAATCAAATTCTGGAGCTGCAAGGATGAAGGGCTGACACTAAGCCATTGTGAATTAATCAGAGTAGATGCTGTTTTCTAGGGAAGTCTCAGCTAACTCCTTTTTTAAAAACCATTTTTTACTGAAGCATAATTTACAATGTTGTGCTGCTGCTGCTGCTGCTAAGTCACTTCAGTCATGTCCGACTCTGTGCGGCCTCATAGATGGCAGCCCACCAGGCTCCTCCATCCGTGGGATTCTCCAGGCAAGAACACTGGAGTGGGTTGCCATTTCCTTCTCCAATGCATGAAAGTGAAAAGGGAAAGTGAAGTCGCTCAGTCGTGTCCAACTCTTAGCGACCCCATGGACCACAGCCCACCAGGCTCCTCCATCCATGGGATTTTCCAGGCAAGAACACTGGAGTGGGTTGCCATTTCCTTCTCCGAATGTTGTGCTAGTTTTGGATATACCGCAAAGTGATTCAGGAAATCTTTTTCACATTCTTTTCCACTATAGGCTATCACAAAATATTGAATACAGCTCCCTGTGCTATATAGTATGTTCTTGTTTATTTTATATATAGTAGGAAGTATATGTTAACTAAAAACTCCTAACTAATCTATCCTCCTCCACTTCCTGCTATCCCCTTTGTTAACCATAAATGTGTTCTTTATATCTGTAAGTTTGTTTCTATTTTGCAGAGAAGTCTATTTGTATCATTTTTTGCAATTCCACGTATAAATGATGTCATATGATATTTGTGTTTCTCTCTCTGACTTATCTCACTTGATATGATCATGTCTAGGTCCATCAATGCTACTGCAAATGGCATTATTTAATTTTTTATGGCCAAGTAATATTCCATTGTGTATATATACCACATCTTTCCCTATTCACCTATCGATGGGCATTTGGGTTGCTTCCATGTCTTGGCTATTATATAGGAAGTGCTGCTGTGAACACTGGGATGCATGTATCCTTTCTAATTAGAGTTTCCTCTGGATATATGCCCAGGAGTGGGATTGCAGAATCATTTAGTGACTCTATTTTTACTTTTCTAAGTAACCTCTATACTATTCTCTATAGTGGCAGCACCAATTTACATTCCCATCAATGATGTAGGAGGGTTCCTTTTCTCTCCACACCCTCTCCAGCATTCACTATTTGTAGAATTTTTAATGATGGCCATTCTGACTGGTGTGAGGTGATACTTCATTAGTTTTGATATGCATCTCTCTAATAATGTTTGGCAGTGTTGAGCATCTTTTAGTGTGCCTGTTGATCATCTGTATGTCTTCTTGGAATTAAGGTCATCTGCTCAATTTTTGATTAGACTGTTTGTTTTGAATGTTAAGCTGTATGTCAGTTTACTTCTTTAACTCCATAGCATGCTGCTCATGTGGCTGTTTAGCACTTAGTAGTATCTTGCAGTTAGATCCGTTGTTTGTGTTTCTGTGTTCCTTCCCTATTAGACTGCAGTCCCTGAAGATGGAGACTGTGTGTTTGTGTCTGTATTTGCAACATACATATTTGTAGGTAGATGGTGCCCAGTTGTTCTTGAAGTTGTTTTTTGGGGTGAAGTTTCCTAATTTTTTCCTTCTAATGTTGATGGTATTATAGTATTGATGCTGGAAGGGATTGGAGGCAGGAGGAAAAGGGGACGACAGAGGATGAGATGGCTGGATGGCATCACTGACTCGATGGACATGAGTTTCAGTGAACTCTGGGAGTTGGTGATGGACAGAGAGGCCTGGTGTGCTGCAATTCTTGGGGTCGCAAAGAGTCGGACACGACTGAGCGACTGAACTGAACTGAACTGATTATTAGAATAGCATCTTAAAGCAACTTTGGATTAAAGTCTTTTCAGAAGTGAAATTATTCCCATAATGTTTTCCTGAAAGTATTAGTAAACCTGTCAAATTTCACAGAAGCGTTGATTTGCTTCAATTAGGTTGCAGTAATTTAAGTGTGGAAATTGAAAACAGTGACAGTTCCCATGTACTTTGCTTTGTTTTCAAAGCTGGTTTTATAAAATATTGAGTAAATAGAAAACCTCTATAAATAAAGGTTAAGGATATAATGATTGTATACCCAGTGCCCAGTTTAAGAAATAACACTTTATCATTATCTTTGAAACACCCTTGTGTGCCTGTCCACAATTCTGTCCCCTTCTTTCTTCTACAGGGACTCAGAATCCTAAATCACAATATCTTTTAATTAAAAAGCTAAAATAAAAGCAATCCATTTTGACACATGAACATTCTTGGCTAATATTAGAAATAAAAAATTTATGATTATTGTGTGTTTTTGAGAGGAAACAATTAGAAATCCCAATTTTATAAGAGTTTTTAAAGATTCACCCCAAAACTTGGTGACTGGAGGTGATCCTGGTGTCCCTGCTGCTGCTGCTGCTAAGTCGCTTCAGTCGTGTCCGACTCTGTGTGACCCCATAGACGGCAGCCCACCAGGCTCCTCCATCCCTGGGATTCTCCAGGCAAGAACACTGGAGTGGGTTGCCATTTCCTTCTCCAATGCATGAAAATGAAAAGTGAAAGTGAAGTCACTCAGTCGTGTCCGACTCTTACTGAGGCATTGATAAAATCAAATTCTGGAGCTGCAAGGATGAAGGGCTGACACTAAGCCATTGTGAATTAATCAGAGTAGATGCTGTTTTCTAGGGAAGTCTCAGCTAACTCCTTTTTTAAAAACCATTTTTTACTGAAGCATAATTTACAATGTTGTGCTGCTGCTGCTGCTGCTAAGTCACTTCAGTCATGTCCGACTCTGTGCGGCCTCATAGATGGCAGCCCACCAGGCTCCTCCATCCCTGGGATTCTCCAGGCAAGAACACTGGAGTGGGTTGCCATTTCCTTCTCCAATGCATGAAAGTGAAAAGGGAAAGTGAAGTCGCTCAGTCGTGTCCAACTCTTAGCGACCCCATGGACCACAGCCCACCAGGCTCCTCCATCCATGGGATTTTCCAGGCAAGAACACTGGAGTGGGTTGCCATTTCCTTCTCCGAATGTTGTGCTAGTTTTGGATATACCGCAAAGTGATTCAGGAAATCTTTTTCACATTCTTTTCCACTATAGGCTATCACAAAATATTGAATACAGCTCCCTGTGCTATATAGTATGTTCTTGTTTATTTTATATATAGTAGGAAGTATATGTTAACTAAAAACTCCTAACTAATCTATCCTCCTCCACTTCCTGCTATCCCCTTTGTTAACCATAAATGTGTTCTTTATATCTGTAAGTTTGTTTCTATTTTGCAGAGAAGTCTATTTGTATCATTTTTTGCAATTCCACGTATAAATGATGTCATATGATATTTGTGTTTCTCTCTCTGACTTATCTCACTTGATATGATCATGTCTAGGTCCATCAATGCTACTGCAAATGGCATTATTTAATTTTTTATGGCCAAGTAATATTCCATTGTGTATATATACCACATCTTTCCCTATTCACCTATCGATGGGCATTTGGGTTGCTTCCATGTCTTGGCTATTATATAGGAAGTGCTGCTGTGAACACTGGGATGCATGTATCCTTTCTAATTAGAGTTTCCTCTGGATATATGCCCAGGAGTGGGATTGCAGAATCATTTAGTGACTCTATTTTTACTTTTCTAAGTAACCTCTATACTATTCTCTATAGTGGCAGCACCAATTTACATTCCCATCAATGATGTAGGAGGGTTCCTTTTCTCTCCACACCCTCTCCAGCATTCACTATTTGTAGAATTTTTAATGATGGCCATTCTGACTGGTGTGAGGTGATACTTCATTAGTTTTGATATGCATCTCTCTAATAATGTTTGGCAGTGTTGAGCATCTTTTAGTGTGCCTGTTGATCATCTGTATGTCTTCTTGGAATTAAGGTCATCTGCTCAATTTTTGATTAGACTGTTTGTTTTGAATGTTAAGCTGTATGTCAGTTTACTTCTTTAACTCCATAGCATGCTGCTCATGTGGCTGTTTAGCACTTAGTAGTATCTTGCAGTTAGATCCGTTGTTTGTGTTTCTGTGTTCCTTCCCTATTAGACTGCAGTCCCTGAAGATGGAGACTGTGTGTTTGTGTCTGTATTTGCAACATACATATTTGTAGGTAGATGGTGCCCAGTTGTTCTTGAAGTTGTTTTTTGGGGTGAAGTTTCCTAATTTTTTCCTTCTAATGTTGATGGTATTATAGTATTGATGCTGGGAGGGATTGGAGGCAGGAGGAAAAGGGGATGACAGAGGATGAGATGGCTGGATGGCATCACTGACTCGATGGACATGAGTTTGAGTGAACTCCGGGAGTTGGTGATGGACAGAGAGGCCTGGTGTGCTGCAATTCTTGGGGTCGCAAAGAGTCGGACACGACTGAGCGACTGAACTGAACTGAACTGATTATTAGAATAGCATCTTAAAGCAACTTTGGATTAAAGTCTTTTCAGAAGTGAAATTATTCCCATAATGTTTTCCTGAAAGTATTAGTAAACCTGTCAAATTTCACAGAAGCGTTGATTTGCTTCAATTAGGTTGCAGTAATTTAAGTGTGGAAATTGAAAACAGTGACAGTTCCCATGTACTTTGCTTTGTTTTCAAAGCTGGTTTTATAAAATATTGAGTAAATAGAAAACCTCTATAAATAAAGGTTAAGGATATAATGATTGTATACCCAGTGCCCAGTTTAAGAAATAACACTTTATCATTATCTTTGAAACACCCTTGTGTGCCTGTCCACAATTCTGTCCCCTTCTTTCTTCTACAGGGACTCAGAATCCTAAATCACAATATCTTTTAATTAAAAAGCTAAAATAAAAGCAATCCATTTTGACACATGAACATTCTTGGCTAATATTAGAAATAAAAAATTTATGATTATTGTGTGTTTTTGAGAGGAAACAATTAGAAATCCCAATTTTATAAGAGTTTTTAAAGATTCACCCCAAAACTTGGTGACTGGAGGTGATCCTGGTGTCCCTGCTGCTGCTGCTGCTAAGTCGCTTCAGTCGTGTCCGACTCTGTGTGACCCCATAGACGGCAGCCCACCAGGCTCCTCCATCCCTGGGATTCTCCAGGCAAGAACACTGGAGTGGGTTGCCATTTCCTTCTCCAATGCATGAAAATGAAAAGTGAAAGTGAAGTCACTCAGTCGTGTCCGACTCTTACCGACCCCATGGACTGCAGCCCACGAGGCTCCTCCATCCATGGGATTTTCCAGGCAAGAGTACTGGAGTGGGGTGCCATTGCCTTCTCCACCTGGTGTACGTAGGGGTAATCTATTATCTTATGCAAAAGGCAGGGTGTGAGTGGGATTAAAAAAAAAATACTTGGCTCATGCTTAGGAAACACAGATCCTAGAATATAGTCTGTAGATTTATATCAAGTAAAGTAATTAATGAGGTCCATGTACCTTAAACAGAAATGTAACTCTCAGCACACAAGATAGGGCTGTGTTTTCTCTGAACTGATATAACTCTTGTTGGCAGATTCTCCTTGGCATCGTGATAGGCTCTAGACCNAGTTTTAGGGAAACTTAATATGTTATAGTCACTATTCAAATTCAAAATAAAATTTTCATGGCAATTTCTGTTTCTATATGCCAAAATCTGGTTATATGTACATGAAAAATAATAAAAAATGACAGCTTCTATCACTTCATTAGTTCATTACCACCACATTAATTCTCCTTTGACAGTTTCTTAAAGCAAGTTAAAAAGAGTACTCAGTCAGACATTTGTGAGAGAAAAAGGAATTTGGAAATAACACAGCAATATAGCTGTTGGATTTATTTCATAATAGACAATTTCATATGATATACATATATTATCCATATGTATCTGTCTCTTATACACATCTGGTGGGGAGACAGTAAAAGTTGGCTTTAGTCCTGGATGGGGTTTTGGATATCCCTTGTTCTAAGAAATAGGAACATAGTCACCTCTAAAACTTAACGTGTATCAATTAGTCACATAACTCTAAGATGTAAAATTTAGTTCCTTTTTAAAAAAATGGCATTAATGCTATTCCTTTAAAATGGAAGACTAATTCATTAAGTCAGAATTTTTGATGGATTATTTGTATGTGCATGTGGTAATCTTAAACCCTGGCCCAAGGGATTGCAATCTATATGAGGAGGGTGGTAGGAAAAAACACATTACAGTAATGGACTTCAGTAACCTACTTTGAAAGAGGGCCTTTTAATGGTTCTGTGGGCCATCCCAGTGTTATTCTGAAAGTACAGTAATGGAAATATGCGAAGCTAAAAGGCTGTGGTTAACTACATTAGACTCCTTGAAAAGGGCTGCTACTCAGTGAAAAAAAAAAAAAAATCCTCAATCAGAGTTTGCTACTTTCTATGTTATGCCCCGGAAATTAAATAAAATTGGTTTAAGACTTTGAAGCAGCAACGTCTGTTGTACTTCAAACAATGCTTTGTTGGGAAAGTTGTTGCCTTGTTACTAATGCCTTTACAGAGCACCCGGGGAACTTTAAAGAACAGTAAAAACTGATTTTGGGGGAAAGGGTCTCAGAATTACATGCTGGGTAAAGTAGTGCCTGGTGTAAGAATTATACTCTAGAGCTGCTCTTAGCTCAGAAACTGGAGATGATGAATTGGTGACATTTGAAACAAATTGAATTTCATAACTTATGGATTCATGGACTTGCTTCAGGAATTTTATCTACATAATTCTGTTGATTTGTAAGACCTCCGGACTCTAACTGTCCTTCACCCTGCATATTCTTCATTATTAAAAATGATTTGTGCATGTAGCAATAAAATGGACTGGACAATAACTGACTTTTAGAAAATAATGCTTGGATTAAATTTAACTTCCTAAAGTTCCAAAGTATCCTACTTATGGAAAATGACATCTGCTGGATATTTTCTTCGAGACTTGTGACAAGTTCTGATTCAGACACTTGATCTTTTCAATGTATTTTCATTGCTCACATAACAAGGACCAGGAAAGGAAAGACTGATGCTACAGTTGTAAAGCTACACCTGGGATGTGAGTCTTTTGTGGCAGGGTTTTCCCAAAGCTCCAAGACAATAATTTTTTTTCCTTGTAAGATACATTCTCCACTCTTCAATGTTTTTTTTTTGGGTGGGGTGGGGGTGTGGAGGTAAGGTTTATTACTTACAGGACCTGGAAATTATGTGGTACACTTGGGGCCACACAGCAAATTTGCAGAGAGAGAGAGAAGCACTTTTCAATTCTTTAAGCTATAAGAAACATCTCCCACTTTCTTTTTACTTCTCAGTTCACCCTCTATGGGCTTCCCTGGTGGCCCAGATGTAAAGCATCTGTCTCCAGTGCAGAAGACACAGGTTCAATTCCTGGGTCAGGAAGATCCCCTGGAGAAGGAAATAACAACCCACTCCAGTATTCTTGCCTGGAGGATTTCATGGATAGAGGAGCCTGGTGGGCTACAGTCCATGGCATCACAAAGAGTCAGACATGACTGAGTGACTAACAGTTCATTTTGTACAATCTATGTATCATCTCTCAAAGTAGCTTGCAGGAGCAAATACTCTGACTGGTTTTCAATTTAGCAGAAAGACTATATCAGTGCTTTTTTTTAAAGGCAAGATTGCTCATTTCATTTTCTGTTTAACACCCTTCACGGGCTTCCTGTTGGCATTAGGGTAAGATATAGAATCCTCAGATATGGAATCCTGAGTGTGGCCTCTAAGACGGGACAGTGTCTAGCACTAGCCTGTCTCTCTGATCTCATCGCCCACTGGACACTCTGACCTTTCTGGTTGCTGGAAAGCCAAACCCCATCTGACCTCAGGACTTTCCCATGTGCTATCTGTTGAGAAGCACAGACCAGAAGGTCATTTATCACATGAGAGAGGAAATACAGGCTATGTTTACTGAACTCAAGAGATGCAGAGGAAAACGAACAAAAACAGTTGAAATAAAGAAGAGGATATGGCAGAGTATGAATGTTTTGGCAACTCTTGGAGTGAGAAGAGCCAGACAACAACTGGGCTCCGGTGCAACAGAGCAGTGAGTCGGTTTGGACCCAACAGCCTTCTGTCCTGAGTTACTGTCCCCTCCTTGCAGTAGTGATATCATAATTAGAAAGCCCATACGCAGATGAGGAAACCAGCAGCCGAACAACAAATTTGTGAGCCTGAGATGTAACTTTGAAAACTGTAGGGTAAATTAGGAGTTCAGGATTTACATATATACAGTACTATATATAAACTACCCTGGAGGAGGAAATGGCAACCCACTCCAGTACTCTTGCCTGGAGAATCCCCATGGACAGAGGAGCCTGCTGGGCTACAGTCCACGGGGTCACAAAGGGTCAGATACGACTGAAGCAACTTAGCACGCATGCGTATATAAAACAAGATAATGAACAAGGACCTACTGTAGAGTACAGGGGACTGTATTCAATAGTTTGTAGTAACTTAAAAGGGAAAAGAATCTGAAAAATATAGGTAAGAAGTTATATATGCATATAACTGAATGGCTTTGCTGTACACCAGAAGGTAATACAACATTGTAACTCAACTATACTTCAATAAAAACATAAAATTAAAGAAAATTTAAAAGTTCATAAAATAAAAGGATAATATTTTGAGAAATATTGGCAGTGTAATTCTGACAGCCATAGGGATAAAAACTAGAAAGCATTCTAAGAGTAGGATCTAACTTATAAGGTGGAGGTAGAGAAATGGAGACTTGGAAGTATTTCTCAAGGAGTCCATATTGAGACATTTAAACTTTGATCTTGAGGATGAACAGAAATTGCTGTTTTTCAGTCACTCAGTCGTGTCTGACTCTGTGACCCCGTGAACTGCAGCACTCCGGCTTCCCTGTCTTTCACCATCTTCCAGAGTTTGCTCATACTCATGTCCATTAGGTGGGTGATTCCAGCCCATCACCTCATCCTCTGTCATCCCCTTCTCCAGACTTGTATCTTTCCCAGCATGTCCAGGGACTCAAGAGTCTTCTCCAACACCACAGTTCAAAAACATCCGTTCTTCAGTGCTCAGCCTTCTTTATGGTCCAACTCTCACATCTACACATGACTCTTGGAAAAACCATCATTTTGACTATATGGACTTTGTAGATAAAGTAATGTCTCTGATTTTTAATATGCTGCCTAGGTTGGTCATAACTTTTCTTCCAAGGAGCAAGAATTTTTTTAAATTTTGTGGCTGCAGTCACTGTCTGCAGTGATTTTGGAGCCTAAGAAAATAAAGCCTTTAACTGTTTCATTGTTTCCCCACCTATTTTCCATGAAGTGATGGGACCAGATGCCATGAGCTTTGTTTTCTGAATGCTGAGTTTTAAGCCAGCTTTTTCACTCTCCTCTTTCACTTTCATCAAGAGGCTCATTAATTCCTCTTCACTTTCTGCTGTAAGGGTGGTATCACTTGCATATCTGAGGTTATTGATATTTCTCCCTGCAATCTTAATTCCAGCTTGTGCTTTATCCACTCCAGCATTTAGGAGTTAGGCTAACAGTAGGAGTTAGGCTAACAGTAAAGGTAAAATCTTTTCCTGAGTGATTGCTGTGAGAAGAAGCCAGGCTTGTTCAAGGACCAGAGAGAGTAAAGTTACTGAGGGAATTGGGAAGCAGTCAGGAAATGAGGCTGCAGTGCTGCACGGGGACATTCCCCAGACCATGTGCATTATGCCCACACTCTCGTGCAGTGAATCTCCATTGAGCCGGATGAAGGTAAGGAATGATGAGATGGTGTTTGTTTGTTTTCTTCCCAGAAAGATTAGATATGGAGAATGGATTGGCAGGGGAAGTAGCAAAAGTGAATGCAGGAGATGAGTTGGGAAGCAAGCTATTGCAGTAGTTCAAGTGAGCAATGGTTGAGGATGGACCTATGGTGACGTTGATGGAATTAGAGACAGTAACTCTGAGGCATAATATGGAACTTGGTAATTTATTAGACATGTGAGCAAGAGCCAGACGGTGTGACAGAGTCCTCCAGGTGACTGGCTCAAGCACCTGAGTGGAGGTCTGTGTAATCTCTGAGGTTGAAGACACGAGTGTGGGAATAGTTTTCTTGTACGGAGCTCACGTGTTTAGTGCCTATGGAGAGTGGGTCTTCCAAGTGGAGCTGTCAAGTAAGCAGTCTAGGATTCCAGAAACAAGTCATTCAGAGACACAGATTTACTAAAGTTGTAGGACTGGATAGATTCACCTTGGAAGTGAGTAGAGATGGGCAAACCTCTAGATAATTTTCTGAGAAGGGTGATCTGGGGAACACAGATAGTAATTGGGCTTTGAGAGGAGAAAGACATTTTTGCCACCATGAACGAGGAAAGAGAGAGAAGACCATGTAGATGCAGGTCATTTAGAGGATTGTTTTTTGTGTTTTTTTGTAGAAAGTCGAGGGTAATTTAATGGCTTCTCTCTTCTCTGTGATGTCAGAGGCAAGGTCATCTGCTGCCAGTAAGGAAGATGAAAGTAAAATCAGAGGTCTGAGGAGAGAAGAGAGTTGAACGTAGTCCTTTGGGGCCACATGCCAACACTCCCATTTTGCCTTTTCCCAGATGGCTGCTTGCTCTACTGGGGCCAGCTCAGCCCTCAGATAGTTGTCTATAAGCAACGCTTTTACAGAAGGATTTGAAAGGTACATGTTGATTTGGTCTAGTGTTATTAAATTTTTAAAAGAAACTCCCAGTATACTGTTCCTTCACTGCTCAGGAAACCTTCAATGACACTTCAGGATTATAAAGCCCCGAGTTTTATGCTGCTGAAATCAGTTGTCCATTCAGAGTGCCATAGAGTTCTTTTCTTGTAGAACACAGCTGCCCTGAGAGAGCGGCCTTTCAGTTTAGACCAAGTGAGAGAGAGTCCCTGAAGAAAACCCACTGAAGGCAATTGGGTCAACCCATGTTTGCTGACTGTAGTGGTTGGATTTCCATTTGAAATTAAAGCCTATGGGGAAATCTATAAAGGACTTCCCTTTAATGTAAGTTTTACCCAAAGTTGGCACAGGTGGTACAAAAATACCCTTATGGTTTGGTTCTGTCAGGATCTTACCAAGCTGAAGAGTTTTCCAGTGAAACCTTTGATAGTTATGTCTAACAGCTTCTCCTAACTAGTCATGATGTGACTTGATTTGAAGCCAAATATTGTCAGTAGGATTAATGCCCCCATCTGTTTTTCCATCCCCAGTGCATATTTAACCAAATTATCTTTTCCCTCTTGATTTCATTTACTCATTAGCTGCATCGTAATGAAGATTCCACAGTGACTAATTCTTGGGGCTCTGAGGAGGTTGAGATACATCAAGGCTGGCATGAGGCTATAGTGTGGGACAGGTTTCTCTCCTCTGTCGAGCTGTCACTGGAGTGATGCAGGATCACAATCTGTCGTTTAAACCTCAGGAGGAGCCCGTGTTGGAAGCTTGAGGACTGCAAAGGTGGTCACCGGGAGAATAACATGGGTTCTTTGGTCTTCATAGCAGGTCTACAGAGAGATAACAGGACTTCACTTACCGAAAGCGAACTCATGGCAGATTAGTCTGGGGTGGTGAACGAGCCCATCTTTTCCTACATTTTTTTTTCCTTCCACAACTGTTTCCCAACTTAGAGGTAAGAGGGAGAATCTCAGTTTTTATGTTATTTTTCCTCCTCCCCTGTAATTTTCTGTGCTGTCCTCCTTTGTGGACTTCCCAAAGTTAACTCGAGTCTGTCTGGTTTCTAAAAAAGCCCCAGTGTTTGCTTCCCTTCTTGTCTCCTGGGCCTGATGTTTTGTTACTCATTCGGGGCTCACATCCCTCTTTTCTTTACTCAATCTTTTGTCACTCCTTTCATTGTTCACCCAGATCTTGAAACAAACAAATTTCTTTATACCAAGATTTTTTTTTTTTTTTACCAAGATCATAGTTCTTCCACAGGGGGGGAAAAAAAGCATCTTAGAGCCCTAGCATATGAATTAGCTTAATATGTTAAAATATTGAATATTTGCCTTTTAAAAGAAAACCACATTAAAAGGAACACACAGAAATCAACGTGGGTAGAATTTCATGGTTTTGGTCCTTGAGTCGTTTCATGGGATCTCTCAGGAGTGAATGCTGTGCCCTCACTGAAGGTTGAATTTGGCTACATGCAGAGACTTGGTTCCTCTTCTCTGACACACTTGCTGAGCAAAGTACGTGAGTCTTTGATCGCGCTGTGTCCTCTCTCTCAGGCGCAAGGCTCTGACCTTGCCTAGAGGGGTGCTCCCACAAGCGGTAGAAAGAGTGCTGGTCTGGGAGCCTGGTGCCTTTCAAGGCCGAGCCCCATGGCTCCCATGTGACGTCCATCAGCTTCATCTTCCTTCTCATCTTAAAGCAGATGTTACCTTCTGCCTTTCCCTCAGGTAGTGGTGGTACTCCCATGGTCCTTTGTACTCATATATTTCACAGTATTTAGTAAAATCTGTTGTACTTTTTTTTAATGTGGTAGTTTTAAGATAATGACTAGACATTCAAGAATTGTCGTTTTCATCTTTTTATATCTTTTTTCTTCTCAGTGTCTCGTATAGTGCAACATGTTGTAGAGATGCAAAACATTCTTATAACTACATTCAACTCANTGCCAGTAAGGAAGATGAAAGTAAAATCAGAGGTCTGAGGAGAGAAGAGAGTTGAACGTAGTCCTTTGGGGCCACATGCCAACACTCCCATTTTGCCTTTTCCCAGATGGCTGCTTGCTCTACTGGGGCCAGCTCAGCCCTCAGATAGTTGTCTATAAGCAACGCTTTTACAGAAGGATTTGAAAGGTACATGTTGATTTGGTCTAGTGTTATTAAATTTTTAAAAGAAACTCCCAGTATACTGTTCCTTCACTGCTCAGGAAACCTTCAATGACACTTCAGGATTATAAAGCCCCGAGTTTTATGCTGCTGAAATCAGTTGTCCATTCAGAGTGCCATAGAGTTCTTTTCTTGTAGAACACAGCTGCCCTGAGAGAGCGGCCTTTCAGTTTAGACCAAGTGAGAGAGAGTCCCTGAAGAAAACCCACTGAAGGCAATTGGGTCAACCCATGTTTGCTGACTGTAGTGGCTGGATTTCCATTTGAAATTAAAGCCTATGGGGAAATCTATAAAGGACTTCCCTTTAATGTAAGTTTTACCCAAAGTTGGCACAGGTGGTACAAAAATACCCTTATGGTTTGGTTCTGTCAGGATCTTACCAAGCTGAAGAGTTTTCCAGTGAAACCTTTGATAGTTATGTCTAACAGCTTCTCCTAACTAGTCATGATGTGACTTGATTTGAAGCCAAATATTGTCAGTAGGATTAATGCCCCCATCTGTTTTTCCATCCCCAGTGCATATTTAACCAAATTATCTTTTCCCTCTTGATTTCATTTACTCATTAGCTGCATCGTAATGAAGATTCCACAGTGACTAATTCTTGGGGCTCTGAGGAGGTTGAGATACATCAAGGCTGGCATGAGGCTATAGTGTGGGACAGGTTTCTCTCCTCTGTCGAGCTGTCACTGGAGTGATGCAGGATCACAATCTGTCGTTTAAACCTCAGGAGGAGCCCGTGTTGGAAGCTTGAGGACTGCAAAGGTGGTCACCGGGAGAATAACATGGGTTCTTTGGTCTTCATAGCAGGTCTACAGAGAGATAACAGGACTTCACTTACCGAAAGCGAACTCATGGCAGATTAGTCTGGGGTGGTGAACGAGCCCATCTTTTCCTACATTTTTTTTTCCTTCCACAACTGTTTCCCAACTTAGAGGTAAGAGGGAGAATCTCAGTTTTTATGTTATTTTTCCTCCTCCCCTGTAATTTTCTGTGCTGTCCTCCTTTGTGGACTTCCCAAAGTTAACTCGAGTCTGTCTGGTTTCTAAAAAAGCCCCAGTGTTTGCTTCCCTTCTTGTCTCCTGGGCCTGATGTTTTGTTACTCATTCGGGGCTCACATCCCTCTTTTCTTTACTCAATCTTTTGTCACTCCTTTCATTGTTCACCCAGATCTTGAAACAAACAAATTTCTTTATACCAAGATTTTTTTTTTTTTTTACCAAGATCATAGTTCTTCCACAGGGGGGGAAAAAAAGCATCTTAGAGCCCTAGCATATGAATTAGCTTAATATGTTAAAATATTGAATATTTGCCTTTTTAAAGAAAACCACATTAAAAGGAACACACAGGAATCAACGTGGGTAGAATTTCATGGTTTTGGTCCTTGAGTCGTTTCATGGGATCTCTCAGGAGTGAATGCTGTGCCCTCACTGAAGGTTGAATTTGGCTACATGCAGAGACTTGGTTCCTCTTCTCTGACACACTTGCTGAGCAAAGTACGTGAGTCTTTGATCGCGCTGTGTCCTCTCTCTCAGGCGCAAGGCTCTGACCTTGCCTAGAGGGGTGCTCCCACAAGCGGTAGAAAGAGTGCTGGTCTGGGAGCCTGGTGCCTTTCAAGGCCGAGCCCCATGGCTCCCATGTGACGTCCATCAGCTTCATCTTCCTTCTCATCTTAAAGCAGATGTTACCTTCTGCCTTTCCCTCAGGTAGTGGTGGTACTCCCATGGTCCTTTGTACTCATATATTTCACAGTATTTAGTAAAATCTGTTGTACTTTTTTTTAATGTGGTAGTTTTAAGATAATGACTAGACATTCAAGAATTGTCGTTTTCATCTTTTTATATATCTTTTTTCTTCTCAGTGTCTCGTATAGTGCAACATGTTGTAGAGATGCAAAACATTCTTATAACTACATTCAACTCAAGATCATCTATTGAGCTCTTTATGTAAAGCCTCTCTCTAGGTGCAAAATGCCAAAATGAATAAGAACTCAAAATCCATTTTCAGAGATAGGAAAACAACTATCAGAGTAGTTTTGTACAATTAGAGTTACAAAAGTGAGATCATGGGAATGCTGAAGAATCGTTGGAGGGAAAAATGAACTTCAATGGGAGAAACTTGGGAGAGGTTCTTCCAGGAGGTAACATTTCAAATGGTCTTGAGAGGTGGGAAGGATTTGGATAGGTGGAAGGTCACAGATGGAGTTTCCCTGGTTGCTCAGTTGGTAAAGAATCTGTGTGCAATGCAGGAGATCCTAATTTGATCCCTGGGTCAGGAAGATCCCTTGGAGAAGGGAATGGCAACCAGCTGCAGTATTCTTGCCTGGAGAATCCCATGGACAGAGGATTCTGGTGGGCTACAGCCCATGGGGTCACAAAGAGCCGGCATAACTTAGTGACTAAACAACCACACCACCACCAATGTCGAGGTAGGGTCATGAGCTGCACGAGCCAAAATCAGAGGAGGGGGAGCTTCCCTGCCCTGTATGATGCAGAGGAAAGGATAAAAGGGAGTTGGGCTGATTTGTAACAAATAGTACTCTCAGCAGGAAGTATGAAGGTTTGCCATTCATAATTAATAGACTAAGTATCAGAAGTTACTCTTTGATCAAATTTCAGAGTTCAAGCAAAGATCTAATAAATTATTCATTATTTCTAAATATTATCTTCATCTGTAAACTCCACCTGGATTTTGTAAACACTTAATAGGACCATAACCACTACCTTTTAAGAATTTTCATAAGAAAAATTGGGAGGATATGTCTGCTTACTATAAGGGAAACAGTGTGTAATTTGGTTCTTACAATTTGAATCATTATTTTTAAAATGACAACAAAGAGTGCCACATGGTCATGAAATATCAAACTGTTTCTTGGAGCAGAATTCAACATCCCTGGATCTTTTCCATCCATGATGCAATTGTGGTTTGTGGTAGTAAGAGGAGCTTTCTGCTGTCTTCTCTCCTGGGCCTCAGGCCAGCACAGGTTCTAAGCTAGGGCTCTGGGAGCCATGCAGACAGGTCTCTCTGAGAACTTCAGGAAGCTATCTAGATGTTCTCTACACTCAGCTATGCACAGGCTTGTGGCATCTGGCCTATGGCCAGTTTGAAGGCCATGGACGTGTCTCTAAGAACTTAGCCTTCCTCCCTCTCAGTCCTTCTTCCAGTGAAACACCTAAAGAGCTTTCATCCTCAGGTTGCACAGCTAACCCTTCACTCTTTGATTAGGGAATCCGTTTGCCACAGACTGATAATAGAAAATGCTTTGTGTTGTTCATGCTACAGGGTCCAAGATGGTACAGTGTGGGAAAAGACTTGGAGTTTAGAGAGAGACTGTTAGGCAGCAGATCTCCAAAGTGGGGGGGTCCTCAAAAGGAGCTTATAAATAGGATATGGATCATAAGCACTGATAGAAGAAGAAGGGAAACTTTCTGATCCCAGTTAGAGTAACACAGCATGACTACCTTTCTTAGCAGATGCAGCGGTGCCCTGCCAAGATGCCCTTTGGCTCCATCCTCCACCCTCTTGATTTGTTGCTGCTAATTACTCACTCCTGTGACTTTCCGAGGTTTGCCTATGGAGCCAGAATGGAGAGCTGGAGGAAGTGGAGGGTGCCTTCCCCTCCCTGCTGGGCATCCTGTAACCAACAGCCAAGCAGTGGAGGAGTACACAAGTTCGGCTTCTTTGCCTCCAGTTGGAGAAACTGAGATGTCATTTCCCTCAAGCCCTGCTCTGGATCAGGCCTGGCCTAGGACTCCTTCCCTGAACTACCCTCTTGCCTGGGTTGGACCCCTTTCCAGTCCTGCTCCTTTTACCCCTCACGGGTCTCCGTGGATAACACATCCTTAATGGATTACCTGTATCCAGATCCTTGGTTTGGGGAGAACCTGATTTAAGCTAGTGTTACCACATAAATGAGGAAGAATCCGCCCCCACCTTTGTTTGCAAGCAAGAAAAAGAAGAGGAATTCATCCATTAAGAAGACGCGCTGTTATGAATGTCAGAACACTGTTTTTGAAGTAGGATTTTGGAGAACATACATATCCAATCTCTCATCTTATTGATTAAGTACCACATTGGCTTTTTCCAGGTTACATGAACTTGAAAACAAAAGAACTCAGGAGATAGATTTTTCTCCTTAAGTAAATAATATAAATGTAACATCTGTTGGTTCTTGACAGAGTAATCTCTGTATACCTTGCCAATACATTTAAAATTGNATCTTATTGATTAAGTACCACATTGGCTTTTTCCAGGTTACATGAACTTGAAAACAAAAGAACTCAGGAGATAGATTTTTCTTCTTAAGTAAATAATATAAATGTAACATCTGTTGGTTCTTGACAGAGTAATCTCTGTATACCTTGCCAATACATTTAAAATTGGTCTGTGCGACTATTGCCGTTGCCTGCATAGTAACTGAAGTGTGTCCATGACTTTCAATAGCTTATAGAACAATCACATAGCTGACTGAATACAAGGTAACCCAAGCTCCCGGTCATAAGCAGAGAAAAGAGAAAAATGATTCAGAAGGCCAAAATGTGGTTGAGCTTTAATTAATCTTAAAGGATCGTTTCTGGATTGATCACCTAGCTAATAGCAGATGGGAGTACATAAGAGGAATGTTTTCAATTTCAGGTCCTAACAATAGTGTTCTCATTTGCACACATTTCACCATCCCAGAAGCCTTTATCTTCTTTTCTTAACACCTCCTCTTATGCATAGGATTAATATGTGATGTTGATTAGTATTTGTTTGTTTAAGCTGTGTGTTTCTGGCAGTTGTGGGTTTCTGTTGCTGCTGCTTTTGTGTTCATTCTGTCTTATTGACTAGAGGCTGTTTTTCTCGCCCCCCCCGCTCCCGCCGCAAAAAACTCCTTGCAGAATTCACTCCAGAAGGATCTTACTCACAGTTGTAAAATAGCTTATGACTGTGAAATCATGTTTGCTTCAAGGCTTATAATTTAAATTCTTTCTTATTTACCCTAGTTTATTGTAATGGTTAAAGAAACCCTGCAGAGTGTGTGTACGTGTGTGTGTTTTACAAATATATTATGGAATTATGTACAGCAATTCCAGGGGTTTTTTGTGTGTGTGTGTGTAGCAATTAGTCTTTTTTGTACATTCTGAATTTCATCAACCAGGGAACTTGCTTTTAGATAGACGTGCTATAAAAACATTTCATGCATTGGAGAAGGAAATGGCAACCCACTCCATCGTTCTTGCCTGGAGAATCCCAGGGACAGAGGAACCTGGTGGGCTGCCGTCTATGGGGTTGCACAGAGTCGGACACGACTGAAGCGACTTAGCAGCAGCAGCTATACAAATAAATACTGATTTGGAGAAAACTATAAATTATCTGAATCCTCCCCCCATACCTCTAGAGATAGTTGGCTGGGAGCCAGCTATTCTTCCACTGCAAAAGCTGAAGGCCATCCAACAGTTCCAATAGCACATTCAGGGAGGGTGGAAAATGACCACCAGGAATGTCTTAGATTCTCTGTGTCCAACTCCTAAGTTTTATATCACCTAGTAACCTCTGCTACTTCCTTTTCCATGCTTTTCCATAATTACACAGTCCCTTTCATACAACTGTGATTGCCTAGTAATACTAGGGTCGTCTCTGATCCTCTATTTTAATATCCTTAAAGTTTTGAGATACTTTTGTCCAAATGACACAAATTAAGTGTAAGGCCTTCTATGTCCTCTGACAGGTCTGATACTTGAATGGATTTAAAGAAAAGCTGTGGACTCTTTTTCTTCATCTTACAGATAACCCTGCCTGGTTTCTAATCTTTGGGGTAAGGATCCATGTTTAATGATGGAGGGATAAGTTAAGGAGATTTCTTAGAAGTACCCCTTTCTGTTTAGCGTTTAAGAACACCTGACCTTGAAATTCTCTTTCTTGGTCTGTGTCCCAGGGCTTTTGAACAGTCCTGTTATTGCTCAAGTTGAGAACTTGCCCGAGTTTTTGCAATGGCTGCAGTGGCTTTTCAGAATTAACTTTCTGATGTTGCATTTTGTTTTTAGTCACTTCACAGTACTGTGGGTTTGAACTTCCGGTATTCCAAAATCAGTAATTCATTTATATTGAACCACTGCCATAAGGATGTTGCAGGAAACTGGCTCCTTGAACTAATATTCAAGCATGGGGTCCTGGATAAATATGGCTGATGGACAAATGCATTTATCTTCACTCCCTTCTAAACCCAGAAATGTCTAAAGTGGAGAGGAGAAAACAGCAAATGAGAGACTTAGAGAGAATTTTGGAAGGTGGAGATTATATAGAGAAACTCTTCCACCTTGTGCTGCCAGATAACCCCTCTTCTCTCTGGAGAACTTGGACCAGGTAGACAATGATTGAGTGTGATCTGACAGGTAGGAGCACATCCAAAAAACAGATAATTGAGTGAAGGGCTGCACATCCAACGAGGAACACCTTAGCTTTTCTCTCATGCTTTGTGTCAATATCTCTAGAAGTCAGACTAATACTTCTTGAACAGAGTAAGTGAGAAAGAAATTAATACAAGAGAAAATCTTCAGAGACTTATTTGTGGGTGACCCAGAAAATGGTTAATGTCTTACAAGTGAGAAAAAAACTGTCCAGTCACGACCTTTAAATACAAATGGAACCACCAAGAGTTTGAGACATTTTAGAAAAACTTCTGTCCTGAAAAACACAGGACAAAGGGGGAAGGGCAAGGGAGAGAGAAATTCACANCAGAAAATGGTTAATGTCTTACAAGTGAGAAAAAAACTGTCCAGTCACGACCTTTAAATACAAATGGAACCACCAAGAGTTTGAGACATTTTAGAAAAACTTCTGTCCTGAAAAACACAGGACAAAGGGGGAAGGGCAAGGGAGAGAGAAATTCACAAGAAACAGAAAAGTTCAAGCAGCATAATAACACATAGGGAAAATAAAACCCTAATATTGCCAAAGAGATAAAAAGAGGTTTCAGTTATGAAAGAGGAGCAGGAAGATGAAAAGGGGAACATTCAGAGAAGAAGAAAATGTCCAGGAAATTAAAACTGCGATGGAAGGTAAAATTGGGGAAATCTCTAAGAAAATAGAAATAACACCATCAACAAAGTGATAAAGCATAGGAAAACTTATGGATTGTGTAGAAATCATATAATTTGAAAGTGATTATTTTCATCTTTTTCCAGAAATTTTCTTTTTTTTTTTTTTTCAGAAATCATTTCTCTTTAGTTTTTCTCACCTTATCCAACTTCCCTGAGCTTTCTTCACAACACAGAAGAGTGGGAGTAGTAACAGGCATCCTTGCTCAGCTCCTGACTTAAATAATAAATTCTCCTTATCTGGCTAAAGATAACCCCATTTGTTCCCGACTTATTTATTATTTTTAATCATAAATGAGTGTTGAATTTTTTGAAATGGATATTTATGAATCTCCATTCAGAAGATTATATGGATTTTCTCTTTTAAACTGTTTAAACAGTATTGTTTTAGCCTGAGAATAAATTAGGGGATTGAGAGTCAGAGTGAAATAAATTATAATATACATGTATTACTCTAAATGATTCTGTTTAATCTAAAAAAATAAGTACAATATTATTGATGCTGCAGTCACTACAATTTTAATTATTACTTGTCCTGAGCATTACTTTGTTGTTCAGTTGCTAAGTCATGTCCGACTCTTTGTGACCCTATAGGCTGCAGCACAGGGGACTTAGCTAATTTGATAAGTGCTGCACTCAATATGCCAGCATATTTGGAATACTCAGTAGTGGCCACAGGACTGGAAAAGGTCAGTTTTCATTCCAATCCCAAAGAAAGGCAATACCAAAGAATATTCAAATTACTGTACAGTTGCACTCATTTCACATGCCAGCAAGGTAATGCGCAAAATCCTTCAAATTAGGCTTCAATGGTACATGAACCAAGAACTGCCAGATGTACAAGCTCGATTTTAAAAAGACAGAGGAACCAGAGATCAAATTATCAACATTGTGGGATCATGGAGAAAGCAAGGGAATTCCAGAAAAAACATCTGCTTCATTGACTGTGCTAAAGCCTTTGACTGTGTGGATCACAACAAACTGGCAAATTCTTAAAGAGATGGAAATACCCAATCACCTGACCTGCCTCTTGAGAAGCCTGTTTGCAGGTCAAGAAGTGACAGTTAGAACCAGACATGGAACAACAATCTGGTTCAAATTTGGGAAAGGAATACGTCAAAGCTGTATATATTGTCACCCTGCTTATTTAACTTACATGCAGAGTACATCATGAGAAATGCCAGCCTGGATGAATCACAAGCTGGAATCAAGATTGCTAGGAGAAATATCAACAACCTCAGATATGAAGCAGAAAGTTAAGAGAAACTATAGAGCCTCTCGATGAAAGTGAAAGAGGAGAGTGCAAAAACTGGCTTGAAACTCAACATTCAGAAGATTAAACTCACAGCATCCAGTCCCAATACTTAATAGCTAATAGAAAGGGGGAAAGTGGAAGCAGAGACAGATTTTATTTTCTTGGGGTCCAAAATCACTTCAGATGGTGACTGCAGCCATGAAATTAAAAGACACTTGTTCCTTGGAAGAAAAGCTATGACCAACCTAGACAGCATTTTAAAAACCAGAGACATCACTTTGCCAACAAAGGTTTGTGTAGTCAAAGATATGGTTTTTCCAGTGGTCATGTGCGAAAGTAAAAGTTGGACCAGAAAGAAGGCTCAGCAATGAAGGATTGATGCTTTCGAATTATGGCGCTGGAGAAGTTTCTTGAGAGTCGGTTGGACAGCAAGGAGATCAAACCAGTCAATCCTAAAGGAAATCAACCCTGAATGTTCATTGGAAGGACTGATGCTGAAGCTGAAGCTCCAGTCCTTTGGCCACCTGATGCAAAGAGCTGACTCACTGGAAAAGACCCTGATGGTGGGAAAGACTAAGGGCAGGAGAAGAAGGGGAATACAGAGAATGAGATGGTTGGATGGCGTCACTGACACAATGGACATGGGTTTGAGCAAACTCTGTGAGATAGTGAAGGACAGGGAAGCCTGGCGTGCTGCAGTCCATGGGGTTGCAGCGAGTCAGATAAGACTTAACAACTGAAGAAGAACAGCAATATGAAAATAAAAAATAACCTCCTTGAACAATTAGTTAATCTGGTTAATCTGTTTAAGTCAATGTGGTGGTATTTTGGCCATATCCAAAGCACACTAAGACAAAGTTACAAAAGCTATCATATGGTAATTTATGAACTTTAATTTGGTAACAAAAAAATAAAATTTGTCTTGTATTCTGCTTGCAGATAAAGTAACTTACTGATTGCATAAGTATTTCTACCTCTGTGAACAAGCTCCCCTACTGTGAACTGGGAAAAACAGATCTTTAAATACTGTAGACCAGAAAAAGTTTATGCTCTGAGCAACCTAGAGCAGAAAATGAAGAAACAAATTGGAATGTAAGTGCTATATTTGTAACAAAAGTTCTGCTTTAAGACCCCTGAAAAGAAATATCTGAGTGGTGAGAACACAGGGTTCTGGAGCCAGATGGCCTGAATTTGAATACCAACTCTACCTCTACTGGCTGTGTGACCTTAGAAATGTACTTGAGTTTTCTCAGTTTCCTCCTCTTTAAAATGAAGTTATAATAGTACCCGCCTCCTAGGAATGCTGTAAGGATTGAATGAATTAACAGATGTTCAACCCATTGAAAAAATGCCTGATTCCTTGGGGGTCTCCAAATGTCAGCTATTACTGACTTGTTATTCTTAAACTCAAATGCATCTCTTTCCAACCACTACCATTTAGAGTTTTCTCTTTTCCACCATAGGAATTAGTATATGGGAACACATGTGTGTGTGTAACAAGCTCCATGTTAGGCAAAATGACCCAGAGAGTCATGTTAGCAGAGTCTGATTCTGACAGTCCCTCATGCAATAAAACCTGCAGAAATTGGATTATGATGTTATTGAGTAGCAGCCTCTGTTTCCTTATGACAGAAAGTTTCCCACTAGGAGTTGGCAATCTTCCTAGTGTGTTTTGGAACAGAGCTCAATGCCAGAACCTCTTCACTCTAAATTTACCTTCTATCTTGAGATACTCAGTTTCAGGCTGGGCTATCCTTTTAGGAGGTGTAGTCAGGATTTTAGAAGGAAATTCAGGTTGGGATGTGCAGAGTTTCTTAACCTTTTTTGGAAACAGACCCTTATCAAGCCATGTGTCTGTGAAAACAGTGTTCTTCCTGAGCCTGTTAAAACAGTACCACTATCCCTTCTTGAGGATTGGATAATTTTCTGGTTCCCCTTTCCTACATGATATCATAACTGTTCCCCTCCTTAATGAACTCTGATTTCAAAATTTAGAAATAATGGAAATAGAACACTTGGTGATTTAGATAGAGAAAATTTGCACAATGAGAATGTTTTGAAACGAATGTCCCATTCTCCTAAAAAGAAGAAGCCATCTCCTGCCAGAATGATTGGGAGTTAAGAACTTCCATTGTGCCTTTTCTCCATGACCTCGGGGCAGGGCTAACTCTGAAAGGAACTGAGCTGTTTTGGGCACAACTCCTCCTACCTGTCTCCCACTAGAGAGTCCAGCAGCCGGTTGTAGCTTTGACCTCCACCCTGCTCTCCAGCATAGCTGCTCTCTGGAACCTACAGAGGGCAAACATGTTCTCACTGACTTGGACATGATGCTAATGTGTTGGTTGTCTGAGAGCATCTGCGTTTTGGAGAGAGAATCAGTCCCTGGTTGTGGGATTTTGCAAACAGGAAATAATCAGGGTTCTTTGCGAGGAAGCCTTCCTAGCTGTCCTCGCCTCACTGAAAGTACGGGGTAAAGGGCACCTGCTGATTGGGCCAGGAGGGCTTTATGGTTTAGGAAGAACTTCAGATGCATTTGATTTTTTATCCTTCATTTAATCTCTGTGACAATTCTGTGAGGTAAACATTCATATCCTCACTTTATGGATGAGGAAACTGAGGTCCAGAAAATTTAAGTAATTTGATCCAAGTTTCAAAGCCAAAGCTTCCCTGGGACTTCACAGCATCCTTTCATGTCCTAATCAAGTGTTCTAATGATTCCTTTGAGCGTTTGGAAAAAGTAGACTCTCTGGGTATGTTATGCTGCCTCTAAGGACAAATACAAATGAAAAACAAGAGGCTTAATTCTCCCTGTTGAAAATGAGGGTGGAAACTTGCCCCTCCTTTTTCTCAGAGCATTTTTTTTTAAAACATTTTTCTTCAATTTCCTTTATTTGGATGTGATCCATTTTTAAAGTCTTTGAATTTGTTGCAACATTGCTTCTGTTGTTTAGTTCTGGGTTTTGGGCCATGAGGCATGTGGGATCTTAGCTCTCTGATCAGGGATCAAACCCACACCCCTGCACTGGGAGGTGAAGTCAACCGCTGGACAACCAGGGAGGTCCCAACCATTTACTTTAGAAACACACTAGAAATTTTGTTCATATATTCTCTGTTCTCTGAAATGCATACAAATTCTTTTGAAGACTAAATAGATCTCTCATTAGCTATATAAACTGTCTCTCTGAAAGACCTGGAGGTCCTTTCTTTGAAATGAAAACATCAAGGGATGTAGCACCCCTATCTCTCCATTTCTGGAGACTGTAGGAACCTAACATTAGTGCGCCCCTTGCTCCAAGCTGCAAAACTATGTCATAAATATGTGAGTTATAAAACCAATATGCTAATGCAGACAGTCACCTCAATTATCAGGTAAAATCAGGATAAACTGTGTGTGATCAATGGTACGCTGAAGTCCTCTTACTCGAGGACTAGTTATTATTTTTTACCTAGAGAACATGTAAGTGATGGGCTGTATCTGCTTGGCTATAAAAAGAGTGAGATTCCTTTCTGTTCTTGCAATCTCTTAGTGTATTGCCTGTGAAGAACATCACATTCTGTATAATGCTTCTCTGATAATAAACGTTTTCTTTCTCCACTACCTTTGTGGAGAGATTTTTCTGGGTTGGGAGAAGATTTTGTTTAATTAAATTTCCCCAGTATACCCATGTCAGATACTCACTGATTTCACCCTCCTTTGTAGTGGAACATGAGGAATTTCTCAGATGTATTTGTGCTGGAGTGTTAATATTGGATGAAATTTTGACAGCTTTTAAACTTAGAGTAGGGCTTCCCTTGTGGCTCAGATGGTAAAGAATTTGCCTGCAGAGACCTGGGTTCTATCCCAGAGTTGGGAAGATCCTCTGGAGAAGGGAAAGGCTACCCATGCCAATATTCTCATAGCTCAGTTGGGAAAGAATCTGTCTGCAATGCAGGAGACCTAGGTTTGATCCCTGGGTTGGGAAGATCCCTTGGAGGAGGGCATGGCAACCCACTCCAGTATTCTGACCTGGAGAATCCCATGGAGTCCATGGGGTCGCAAAGAGTTGGACACGACTGAGCGACTTTCACTTTCACTTCAAACTTAGAGTAAGTAATGTTTTTGCCACTCAGTGGGAATTGTCACTCATTTGGTCCCTTTTTAAAAAACCTTCCTTATCAGATCTACTTATTATTTTTACACTTTTCTTATTATTCAGTTTTAAATTAGCTGTCCTCTCAGCCAAACACAGAACTAGAAGTATGTAGTGGCTGATTGAACACGAATGCCAAATTCAATCAACTCTTCAATAGGTACCATGAACCAGAGAAGCACAGTCTAGGATGGGCTTCAGAAACCTAAGAGTAAATTAATTAATTCCTGTTCACCTTGGTATAGTCCTCAATACTAATATTTTCAGCATGACTGGACATACGCTTACCCAGACAAGTCCAACCATGCTGAAAATACATAACTTCTGTGGTCAGTAGGTAACCTTCTATTGCTTCTTGTAGTAGCAATAAGACTGATTTTTACCTACCCAGAGCAACAGTTGTTTCCAACAAAAATTGTTTCAGTTCAAGTCAAAAGTCCAAGGTAGAAGCTACTACAGATCAGTGGGGGAAAACTCTGTGATTGAGAGAGGTGTGCCTTGTCTCTATTCTTGATAACATGCATTTTGTAATTGAATTCCACCTGAAGTTTAATCAGTCTTCAGAGTAAGGAAATAGGTTAAATGGTATTTTCTTATGATAAACGATAAAGATTTTTTTCCATCTCAGACTGATCTTCTACTTTGGCATTTTTTTCAGGAAAGACAAGATCCACTTAGAAGCTAGTTTATATACTTTTGGGGTTTCCTGGTAGCTCAGCCAGTAAAGAATGTGCCTGCAGTGCAGGAGACCCTGGTTCAATTCCTGAGTCAGAAAGATCCACTGGAGAATGGGTAGGCTGCCCACTCCAATATTCTTGGGCTTCCCTGGTGGCTCAGCTGGCAAAGAATCCATCTGCAAAGTGGAAGATCTGGGTTCGACCCCCCTGGAGAAGGGAACAGCTACCCATTCCAGTATTCTGACCTGGAGAATTCCGTGGACTGTATAGTCCATAGGGTCACAAAAAGTTGGACATGACTGAGTGACCTTTCACTTATATACTTTTGCACACTTTCAATATATTGAAAAGTTCTACCCTTGTTTTTGTATAAACCTATTTTTTTTTATTAATGTTTAATTGAAACTTGAACAAAATGTTTCTCTTGGCCATGTTTCAAGACCTGAAAATTTTGACTGCAAGGTTTCTGAATACACTTATTGATCAAATTACTATGCAAACTAAAACCATGTGTGTGTGCATTTTAAGTAAAATATGTGATTGACTGACATATCTTATGATCTAACTTTTCTCTCTTTTTTTTATTGTTGTATGTTCTGCAGTGGCTGTAACTTTAAATTAGAGGTTACTTAAGTCTCCTTTTAAATGATTTTTTGAAAGTGTAATAAATACTCTACCATACCATCAAAATTATTAATATAATCTTTGCAAAGCCCATGGAGAATAATGAAATAGCTGAGTATTTTAACCAGATCTGAATTTAAATTTTAGTTTTACCATTTATCAGCTGTGAGACTTTAATACACCTGAATCTCAATTGACTCTTTAATAAATGGAAAGAACAATAATACATAGTTCTTTAGATTTTTGTGAGAATTATGTATGTGAAGTGTGTATTGTGTCCAAACATGTGCTTGCATGCTAAGTTGCTTCAGTTGTGTCCAACTCTTTGTGACCCCATGGACTGTAGCCTGCCAGGTTCCTCTGTTCATGGGGATTCTCCAGGCAAAAATACTGGAGTGGGTTGCCATGCCTTCCTCCAGGGATCTTCCCAACCCAGAGATTGAACTCATGTCTCTTATGTCTCCAGCATTGGCAGGTGGGTTCTTTACTGCTAGGGCCACCATAGAGTGCCCTGTATATAGTAACTGGTAACAGTAAGCCAGGCTTCAGCAGTACGTGAACCATGAACTCCCTGATGTTCAAGCTGGCTTTAGAAAAGGCAGAGGAACCAGAGATCAAATTGCCAACATCCACTGGATCATGGAAAAAATANTTGGCGATGAGATCTTTTCATGTACTTGTTGGCCATTTGTACATCTTCTTTGGAAAAATGTCTATTCAGGTCCTTTGCTCATTTCTAAATGTTTTTTAATCACTTTGCATTTGTAGGACACACTCCTAGGCCACTACCTGGTAGTAGTAGATGGTCAAGAACTGCATGTTGATATTTCCTGGAGGGTTCTAAGCAATATTAGATGCAGTTGTTTTCTACTCTGGCTAAATGAGAATTACCTGGAGGTGTTTTAAAACATAACATACTCTCATGCTTGACTCCTCCGCAGATCAATTAAATGAGAATCTCTTCTAGTAGGTCTTGGTAGATTTTTAAGTCTCCCTGGTGATTCCAGTGAGCATCCAAGACGGAACCACTTAGAATGGAAACAAACATCCAGGCATTTTATCTGAGCATCCCACCAGTGGCTCCTCTAAGTCATATGTATGATTTTCATTATCTGATTTTGTTGCAGTCTTTTACAGACCAGGACCTGGGGACTGGAGTCAACAAAAAGAAAGAGAGAAAAAGAGAGAGAGCAGTATCTCTCGGGTTACATGGAAAACCAATAAATCCTGTGCACTGGGCTTGTACCGCTCACAAAGGGACAGGGCTTGTACTGCTCATGAAGGCACAGGGCATCCTCTCAAGGAGGTCTTGAAGCCTGGGCAAGAAAGTGAGCTCAACAGGCTTCCATGCTCTGAAGAGAATGAAGACAGAAAGAAGGACATGGGGGACCCAAGTCTCTAGTGGAACAAGGGTATTTTATTAGCAGAACTGCATGCTTATATATCTTCAGTAAAATGATTACTCAGCCATTACAAAAAATGAAATTCCACCAGTTGCAACAAAATGGATAGTCAAATACATACAAGGTCGCTGAAAAGAGTCACTGAAAGGAATCCAAGCAGGTGCCCTTTCCCANGACCCAAGTCTCTAGTGGAACAAGGGTATTTTATTAGCAGAACTGCATGCTTATATATCTTCAGTAAAATGATTACTCAGCCATTACAAAAAATGAAATTCCACCAGTTGCAACAAAATGGATAGTCAAATACATACAAGGTCGCTGAAAAGAGTCACTGAAAGGAATCCAAGCAGGTGCCCTTTCCCATGATCTCAGTCCTGCTCTACTTGTTCCTGTATTCCAGGAACTGATAAGGAACAGAGAGTCCTTGAGAAATGGCACACAAAGGAAAATGCAACATATTGGATCCCTTAAAGCTGAATGTCCCCTGCCACCATTTCCTGCCTGTGTTCAGCATAAATGTTACCAATGTTCTGAAGCCTCTGCTGCAAATGCTGAGTGTAAAATGCCACAGGGGAATTTTAACTTCTTAACTATCTTTTGCCGTCCTGGATTTTTCTTGTTTCCCTTTCTCTTTGCTAGGTAGCTTTTAAGGAGTATTTTAAATTATTTTATTTTCATTATGAAAATAATATATGCTTATCAGTTTATTTTTTTAAACTCAAGCAATACCAAAAGGTAAAGAAATTCAAGTAAAAAACCTCCCTGTCTAGGCAGTGTTCATTCCTACTCCATCCCACAGCATCATGTCCACTGTCAGTGTTTGTTTCTGAATTTTTTTCATGCACATGTCATCTTATATATTCTTATATAAACACACCATACACACAAACACACAAACTCAGTTCTATGGTATTTTAATATGATGGCAATTTGCTGTTTAATCTGACAATGTATCTTGGAGCTATTCTAACTAGTACATTTTAAAGAATACATATCATTCCATCACAGATCCTTATTAAGACACCCCACTCCAGTACTCTTGCCTAGAAAATCCCATGGATGGAGGAACCTGGTGGGCTGCAGTCCACGAGGTCGCAAAGAGTCAGACATGACTGAGTGACTTCACTTTCACTTTTCACGTTCATGCATTGGAGAAGGAAATGGCAACTCACTCCAGTGTTCTTGCCTGGAGAATCCCAGGGACGGGGGAGCCTGGTGGGCTGCTGTCTATGAGGTCGCACAGAGTCGGACACGGCTTAAGTGACTTAGCTGCAGCAGCAGCAAGAATGTCCCTATTCTGCTAACTAGCCAGTTTTTAACTCTTGCAACAGTATTTCACTTGGTATTCTAAGTGTTCTAAGACTAGGTATCAGCCTTCTACATCTCACATATATTCAGGCAAGATGTTCTTACGCTGTCATTTAGCTATGGAGCACAACAGGGGCGGGGTCCTTGTGGTATTAACAGGAAGTGATGTGATATTAGAGTTTCTGTTGAATGCAGTTCTGTCTTCAGCTTAGGTTCCTATCGGGAGGTTACCTTACCCAATAATGGCTCACTCATACTATAAAATCTCATATTTGCAAAGAGGAGGCACGTTTTTTGTTTGTCAAACTAAGTCATAGCACAGAGATAGGGAACCAAGATGGATGATCAAGCATGCAGAGAGTGTGTGTGATAATATAGGAACTGTACAAGGAGGCAGGCTTCTCAGAAAAGGGCAAATCATTCACAACAGTTTGGTTATTAGTGTCCAATTTCAATTTCTCCTTCTTAGAGAGCTGGTAAAATTTAAGCCCATCAACAAATCAGTAAGCAATAAAGGAAAGGCTGTAAGAAAATGAAGCATAACTTGGTAGAGAATGACAGGGTGAGGATATTCCAGAAACAGCCTTTCTGGGGAGGCTGAGCTCTGAATGATGAGAAAAAGTAAGTTCAAACTATAGTTTTGAATGAAGAGCTTTCCAGACAGAAGGAAGGTCATGTGCAGACATCTCGAGTCAGGAATGAGCTTGGTGGAGGGGACTGTAGAGGGGGTGGGCACAAGAAGTTAAAATAGTAGGAGGGGCTAGTGTTTGGAGGCTTGAGGCTATGTAAAGGTATCAGATTCAGTGCTGAGCATGATAAAATATTGGCGATGTTTAAGTAGAGAAATAAGAGGATCTAACATACATTACAATTAGTCACTCTAGGTTTAGTGTGAATTATGGTCTAGAAATGGGGGAAGATCAGGAAGCCTGTGTATTACTGCATATCAGGGTAGTAGCACTGGAGATAGAAAGAAAAGGACAGATCTGGAATGTGTTTTGAGTAGCAGGGATGGATGCTGGAAGTATGCAGAAAACGGTATCAACGATGGTCAGAAGCCCTAGCAGTCTTCACGTAAGAGATGATTACACAATTTGAAGAATGGATTATTTTACAAAGAAAATAGAGACATTTTTTTTCACCAACTCAAAGAGAGCTTAGTTTAAATTATTAGACTATAAAACTATACCATAGTTAATGGATAAAATGTATGCCTGCCTTAATTGTTGGAGAAGGCAATGGCACCCCATTCCAGTACTCTTGCCTGGAAAATCCCATGGATGGAGGAGCCTGGTAGACTGCAGTCCATGGGGTCGCTAAGAGACACGACTGAGCGACTTCACTTTCACTTTTCACTTTCATTCATTGGAGAAGGAAATGGCAACCCACTCCAGTGTTCTTGCCTGGAGAATCCCAGGGACGGGGGAGCCTGGTGGGCTGGCGTCTCTGGGGTCGCACAGAGTCAGACACGACTGAAGTGACTTAGCAGCAGCAGCAGCCTTAATTGTAGCTATTTGTAAATTTTGGTATTGGAAAGCTATTAAAGGAGTGAATTCTTTAAGTTCATAATGTTTATGAATCAGAAGATGCATTTTGTTATAGCAGCTGTAATTGTTTTCTGCAGTATGTCTTATTGGAAATATTTTTTGGATAAATGAACCACAAGGAAAGCCCAGTTCTGAATACCAAGAGTACATAAAAACAAATGAAAGTGATATATAAATGAAACAAGACAATGTTAATGAATATGTCATGAAACATTGCAATAATTCCCCTATTATGTTTATAATTTGAGTCCATTATGTAAAAATTAATTGAAAAGAAATAGATTAAAAATGTTTGACTTAAGAGAATCCTATATTTGATGGAACCATGAGAATTGTCTAAGGAAGGCTGCAATGAACTTCAGCAATTATTTAACCTCTCTAAACCCCCTGATTCCTGAACTGTAATAATGTTCTACTCATGGTGTAAAATTAAATAAAATAACGTATAAAATAGATTTTATAGTCTGCTATATAAATAGAAGTATTACCTTTGTTGGAGTATAACTGCCAAATACAAGTGTATATATTTAAACTGTGTAATGTGATGATTTATGTTTCCTTTGTGAAACAACATCCACAGTCATGTTAGCTAAGATATCTACCACCTCATAGCCTTTGACGTATGTATGTGGTGAAAACGCCTAAGATTTACTATCTTGGGAAATGTCAAGTGTACAATATTATATTACTAACTATAGTAACCATGCTGTATCCCCCTGAACTTAGTTCTTATAATTGCAGACTTTTACCCTTTGATGCAAATTTGGAAAATTCAGCAGTGGCCACAGGATTGGAAAAGGTCAGTTTCCATTCCAATCACAAAGAAAGGCAATGCCAAAGAATGCTCAAAGAATGTTCAAACTACCACACAATTGCACTCACCTCACATACTAGCAAAGTAGTGCTCAAAATTCCCCAAGCCAGGCTTCAACAATATGTGAACCATGAACTTCCAGATGTTCAAGCCGGTTTTAGAAAAGGTAGAGGAACAAGAGATCCAATTGCCAACATCTGCTGGATCATGGAAAAAGCAAGAAAGTTCTAGAAAGACATCTACTTCTGCTTTATTGACTGTGCCAAAGCCTTTGACTGTGTGGATCACAATAAACTGTGGAAAATTCTGAAAGAGATGGGAATACCAGACCACCTGACCAGCCTCTTGAGAAATCTGTATGCAGGTCAGGAAGCAACAGTTAGAACTGGACATGGAACAACAGACTGGTTCCAAATAGGGAAAGGAGTACATCAAGGCTGTATATTGTCACCCTGCTTATTTAACTTCTATGCAGAGTACATCATGAGAAACGCTGGGCTGGAAGAAGCACAAGCTGGAATCAAGACTGCCGGGAGAAATATCAATAACCTCAGACATGCAGATGACACCAATTATGGCAGAAAATGAAGAAGAACTAAAGGGCCTCTTGATGAAAGTGAAAGAGGAGAGTGAAAAACGTGACTTAAAACTTAACATTCAGAAAACTAAGATCATGGCATCTGGTCCCATCATTTCATGGCAAATAGATGGGGAAACAGTGGAAACAGTGACAGACTATCTTTTTGGACTCCAAAATCACTGCAGATGGTGACTCCAGCCATTAAAATTAAAAGATGAATGCTCCTTAGATGAAAAGTTATGACCAACCTAGACATCATATTAAAAAGTAGAGATATTATTTTGCCAACAAAGGTCCATCTAGTCAAACCTATGATTTTTCCAATAGTCATTTATGGATATGAGAGTTGGACTATAAAGAAAACTGAGTGGTGAAGAATTGATGCTTTTGAACAGTGGTATTGGAGAAGACTCTTGTGAGTCCCTTGGACTGCAAGGAGATCCAACCAGTCCATCCTAAAGAAAATCAGTCCTGAATATTCATTGGAAGGACTGATGATGAAGCTCCAATACTTTGGCCACCTGATGTGAAGAACTGACTCATTTGAAAAGACCCTGATGCTGGGAAAGATTGAAGGCGGGAGGAGAAGGGGACGACAGAGGATGAAATGTTTGGATGGCCTCACTGACTCAATGGACATGGTTTTGGGTAAACTCTGGGAGTTGGTGATGGACAGGGAGGCCTGGTGTGCTGCGGTCCATGAGGTCACAAAGAGTTGGACACGACTGAGTGACTGAACTGAACTGAACCCTTTGATGGACGTCTCCTCATTTCCTCCACCCCTCCAACTCCTGGTAATTAGTGTTCTAGTCACTGTTTCTATGACTTTGACTTAAAAAAAAATTTTTTTTTACATGTAAGTGAGATCATATAGTATCTTTCTCTGTCTACTTATTTCGCTTAGCATAATGTTCTCTATATTTATCCATGCTGTTGTAAATGGTAGGATTACCTTCTTCATCATGGCTGAATAACTTAATGCATGTGGATACGTGTGTGTGTGTGACATCTTCTTTATCTGTTTAACTTTTGATGGACACTAAGGTTGTTTCTATGTCTTTGCTATTATGAATAATGCTTCAGTCAACATGGGAGTGTAGATATCTTTTGAAGATTTCATTTCTTTCGTATGTATACCAAGAAGTGGGATTGCTAGACCATATGGCAGTTCTATTTTTAACTTCTGAGGAACTTCCATACTGCTTTCATAATGGCTGTACCAATTTACATTCCTACTCACAGTGTTCAAGGAATCCCTTTTATACGTCCTCTCCAACACTTGGTATTGCTTATCATTTTGATAAAAGTCATCCTAATGGGTAAAGGATCCTAATAGGTAAAAAGTCTGCTTTTGTTCTTAGGAAGTATACACAGAAGCATTTAGGAGGAAAAGGGCATGATGGATACAACGTATTGTTCAACCGTTCATAAAAAATAATATACACACACATAGGATAGTAACTGATAAAGCAGTTTTGCTTGCAACTTTTTTGTGAGTTTGATAATAAAGTATTACTAAAAAAGATCACTTTACTAGTGTTGGATTTTACAGAAAAATTAAAGTTTTTATATATACATATATATAATTGTATACTTTGAGAATTCAGAGAATCGTGGAAGTCATCCAATCCAGTGGTTACTAGACTTTGGGATTTCACAGACCAGTAAATTTTCAGATAAAAGAAAGAAAAGTGAGAGACTGATAAAGGATTGGCAACTTTTCATTTAGTTGTGTTAGAGGATAAAAAGTACCAAATAACTACTACCAGCTTCTATTGAGTTCATAAAATAAAAGATATTTTAATAGAAAATCTTTATTAAAAAGCATCTTATTGCATTGTTTATATTTTCTATTTTTTGTCAAGCTGTTGAATGAATGTCATTGTCCTATTGGTAATTGCTGATATCTATGCCCACTGGAAACAGTGTCAGACTTTATTTTTTGGGGCTCCAAAATCACTGCAGATGGTGATTGCAGCCATGAAATTAAGATGCTTACTCCTTGGAAGGAAAGTTATGACCAACCTAGATAGCATATTATTCAAAAGCAGAGACATTACTTTGCCAACTAAGTTCCATCTAGTCAAGGCTATTGTTTTTCCAGTGGTCTTATATGGATGTGAGAGTTGGACTGTGAAGAAAGCTGACCATCAAAGAATTGATGCTTTTGAACTGTGGTGTTGGAGAAGACTCTTGAGAGTCCCTTGGACTGCAAGGAGATCCAACCAGTCCATCCTAAAGGAGACCAGTCCTGGGTGTTCACTGGAAGGACTGATGCTGAAACTGAAACTCCAGTATTTTGGCCACCTCATGCGAAGAGTTGACTCATTGGAAAAGACTCTGATGCTAGAGGGATTGGGGGCAGGAGGAGAAGGGGACGACAGAGGATGAGATGTCTGGATGGCATCACTGACTCAATGGACATGAGTTTGAGTGAAACTCCAGGAGTTGGTGATGGACAGGGAGGCCTGGCGTGCTGCGATTCATGTGGTCGCAGAGTCAGACATGACTGAGCGACTGAACTGAACTGAACTGAACTGATGCCCACTGGGAGGTAAAAATTCATCCAGTGTTCAAATTTCTTAAATGATGGGAAACTCACCAAGGACAAATCATTGGACAACTCACAAGTTTAAAAAATAAAAACAACCAGGACAAGCATATTTAGTGTAGTGAAACTTACCATAGTATTTCTCATACAGCTTACTTTTCAATTCTCAAAAACACAGATTCCATTGATGTAACTGCTATTACTATACAACTATTACTATTCCCAAAAATACATTATTTTGTTTATTAAAGTGGTTTTAGCAGAATTTCATAGGTTATATTATGCTGTGTATTATATAACTGTGTTAAAGTTACACTTGAAAAAAAATCTGTAGTTTTTTTTTTTTTTATCGATAAGGTTAGTCTCCCTCTTGAGCATATTTTGTATTCAATTACTCTTTTAACAAGCATCAGACCACTTTTTTCCTGTCCTCTGGGCTGCCCAAGGCTGACATAGCTAGTCGGCAGTGTAGGAGGAGATTTGAGTAGCAAGGAAAGGATGCCCAGAGGGCGCAGAATCAGGGAAAGTAATAGGGATTATCCTGGGTACCACACAGTAGAATGGGAGGTGGCATTTCATCCAAATGCANTCTTGTCCTCTGGGCTGCCCAAGGCTGACATAGCTAGTCAGCAGTGTAGGAGGAGATTTGAGTAGCAAGGAAAGGATGCCCAGAGGGCTCAGAATCAGGGAAAGTAATAGGGATTATCCTGGGTACCACACAGTAGAATGGGAGGTGGCATTTCATCCAAATGCAAAATAAAAAAGGACTTGAAATGGTATGAATAGTTGAACTCTCAAGATAAAAGAGCAGACTAAGGCAATAATAAAGTCATGAGAGTAGAGGCTTTCAGGAGTAACTTTGAAGGGGACCATTTACTTCCTTACTGTAATAATTTCACAACTGAAATGGATTCTGTTTTCTCTCTCTCTCTCCCCTCACTCTTGAAGCTTCAACTCCTGAGTCTACTTCAGCCAAGGATAATGTATTAATTTCAGGATATAGATGGGGCTTTCCCAGTGGCTCAGATGCTAAAGAATCTGCCTGCAACATGGGAGACCAGGGTTTGATCCCTGGGTTAGGAAGATCCCCTGGAAAAGCGAATGTCTATCCACTCCAGTATTCTTGCCTGGAGAATTCCACGGACAGAGGAGCCTGGCAGGCGACAGTCCAGGGGATTGCCGTGTCAGGTGTGACTGACCGACCTAACACTTTCAACGTTCAGGATATAAATTCAAGAGCTGACAAGGGAGGCTTTAGAAACCATGACTGCTCTAAAGAGTTTATTTTAAACCGCATGAAATGATAGGCAATTAAAGTAAGAAATATACCAAATGTAAAAATTTGTCATCTTCGGGCAGAGGGATTATAAGCACTTTTTATTACTTTCTCTTCTTTTTTCTCTATTTTCCAAAGATCCTACAATAAGCATGGACCATTTTATAACCACAAGAAAAATATTATATATATTGTGGAAAGAATAACCAACTCTGCCAGTAAGGATTACTGATGGGATTGAGTATAGAAAATGTTGGCAGGGAAGGGAGAATAATTTCCCACAAAAATCTTTGTATTTTAAGCACTAAGGGAATAGCACCTTCAGCTGGAGCAGAGGGGTGCTTGGTGGATTATGAAAGTATAATATTTGCTTTGCCAATGGAAATGTAAATAATTTCATTTAATATGATTGATCTATGAACTGTGCCTTTTTAGTGACATCATAAGTCACTAAAATGAGGCAATATGAACCATGGTGAGGTTTGCTTTGTAAAATTGAAGCGGGTGCTACAAGGAGAATGAGATGGGAGAAGTTACAATATAACTACCTTTTTAGTGACTTACCTGCAAACTAGAACTCTAGGTTAAATGGAATCATATTGAAGGCATGGAGAGTCATCAAATTTGGGGTGACTGGTGTGGATTGAGACCCTTCATCAGTGGAGAAAACGTTTCAGACTTCACCTGCCTGTGTGCAGAGATCCCTGAGGCACTCCCCAGCATCTGGACCAGTGAGGATTATGTTTTGACTGATTCCTATTGTAAGTTGATTGTTGTCTCCTCTATAGAGGTCAGAATATCCTAGTCATTTGAAAATCAACATAGAGACTATTAAACCCAATCATGAAGGGCGATTGAGCTATATAGACTATTACACAGCTGATTTCCTCTGGAGCATTTTGGCCTATACATTTGTTTTTGGAAACACCATCTTGGAATTTAAAGGAAAAATGTCTTTGTCACTGAGTGCTTAGCAGAATCCAACACCATGTTTGTGTGTAATCTGTTGTTGGTGTTGTTCAGTCACTAAGTTGTGTCCAAGTCTTTGCGACCCCATGGACTACAGCACGCCAGGCTTCCCTGTCCTTCACTGTCTCCCTGAGTTTGCTCAAGCTCATGTCCATTGCGTCAGTAATGCCATCCAACCATCTCATACTCTGTTGCCCACTTCTTCTCTTGCCCTCAGTCTATCCCAGCATCAGGGTCTTTTCCAGCTCTTCACATCAATTGGCCAAAGTCCTGGAGCTTTAGCTTCAGCACCACTCCTTTCAATGAATATTCATGGTTGACTTCCTTTAGGATTGACTAGTTTGATCTCCTTTCTGTCCAAGGATCTCTCAAGCATCTTCTCCACTACAATAGTTCAAAAGCATCAGTTCTTCAGCACTCAGCCTTCTTTATGGTCCAACTCTCACATCCATACATGACCACTGGAAAAACCATAGCTTTGACTATACAGACCTTTGTCTCCAAAGTAATGTCTCTGCTTTTTAATATGCGGTCTAGGCTGGTCATAGCTATTCTTCCAAAGAGCAGGCATCTTTTAATTTCATGGCTGCAGTCACCATCTGCAGTGATTTTAGAGCCCAAGATATGTAATCTGAACCAGTATTAAATGGAAATGAAATTTGGCTGACTAATATAAGTATAAAAAATTTTAATGAAGCTACATTAAAAATGCATTAATGTCTCCCATCCTTTTATTCTAAAACAAAGTTGATAGCTGATAATGTGAAATGCCACCATTCAGAAATTCATTTTTGCTTGTTTTTTGGATATTTCTTTTTCAGTAAGAACATTAAGTGCTTATGTGAAGCATTTCTATTTGTATTACGTGCAACTGAGAAGAGGTAACTGATTTGACTCTTCTGTTTAGGGATAAACACAACAAAACCACAATGATCTCACATTTAAATGCCAACAAAAAGTAATGACACACCTCAGGAACATAAGTGACAATTCTACACAGAGATTTATGTAACAATTGAACTCATAGGATTTCACTCCAGATGGCAAATCACACAGCCTCACTTCCACATGACAAGCAAATTGCTGCATCTGTAGGAAATGCCTGCTCCTCTGACACTCTGAGGACTGTTCTAGGTGGGGATTTAAAAGTGTGGGGTTATTGCATTGTTAACTCATAAGATGTCAGAACTAAGAAAGTCTTTAAAGAATCTCTGACTCAACTTCCTTTATTTTTTTTTCTTTTTCTTGAAAGATGAACATCAGAGAGGGAGAGAAGGGAGAGAAAACTTGAGACATTCTTAGGTCACTCAGAAAGCCAGTTTTCTAATTACAAAACAACTCCTTCAGTTCAGTTCAGTTCAGTCACTCAGTCGTGTCTGACTCTGCAATCCCATGAATCGCAGCACGCCAGGCCTCCCTGTCCATCACCAACTCCCGGAGTTCACTCAGACTCATGTCCATCGAGTCGGTGATGCCATCCAGCCATCTCATCCTCTGTCATCCCCTTCTCCTGCCCCAATCCCTCCCACCATCAAAGTCTTTTAAATGAGTCAACTCTTCGCATGAGGTGGCCAAAATACTGGAGTTTCAGCTTCAGCATCATTCCTTTGAAAGAAATCCCAGGGCTGATCTCCTTCAGAAAGGACTGATTGGATCTCCTTGCAGTCCAAGGGACTCTCAAAAGTCTTACTGAACACCACAGTTCAAAAGT
>SJYX01020438.1:93277-117207 GCA_006410675.1 Oreotragus oreotragus
AAAAATATTTTACTGGCAATTCTAGCCACTACAATAAGTCAAGAGAAATAAATGAAAGATATACAAATTAGAAAAGAAGAAATAAAAGTATTTTTATTCAGAGAGAACATAGATGCCTAAATAGAAAATCCTGAGGACACTAAAAAACTGTTAAAATAATAAATGAATTTGTGACAGTAGTAAATGAATTGTAGGATACAAGATTCAGTTTATGAAATTTCATCTGTATTTTTATATGGATGTAACAAAAATTGGAATATGAAGACTTTAAAATAATACAATTTGTTATAGTATCAAAATAACCATAAAATATTTTCAAATATTTTCAAATTATTTTCAAATATTTTCAAATAAATAACCAAAATCTGTAAACGACCTGTACTTTGAAAACTATAAAACATCACTGAAAGAAATTAAAGATTATTTAAACTATTAGGAAGGTGTAGAGTATTCATGTATTGCTAGACCAAGTAATATTAAGATTTATATCCTTCCCAAATTTATCTATAGATGCAGTGTCATCCCAATCAAAATTTTAGCAGAGGGATTTTTTATTTTTAACAATTAACAAGGTAATATCAAAACTTGCATAGGAATGAAAATGACTCAGAATAGCCAAAATAATTTTTTAAAACAGAAACTAAGTGGGAGAAATTACGTTAACCAATTTTAAGACTTATAATAATCAGGGTGTAGAATTATATGTTTTACAATGGACATATAAGTCAATGGAATAGAATAGAGGGTCCAAAAATAGTGCTACACACACTGTTTTCTGTCAAAGATGTAAGAGTACTTTGACAGAGAAAATAGTGTTTTCAATATATGGGAAATATATGGAAAATTTTTACAAACTTCAACTCCTACCTCAGACCACATAAAAATTAATTTAAGTTATATCATGAACCTAAGCATAAAAGCTAAATTATAAAACACAGAGAGGAAAAGGTAGAATGAAATTTTCATGACGCTTAAGTAGGTCAAGAGTTTTAAGACAATGTATACCAAAAAAATCACTAGTCATAAAACAAAAGCCATTAAATTCTATTTCATCAAAATGGAAAACTTATGCTCATGTAAAGATATCTTACATCTGACAAAAGACCTCATCCAGATACATAAAGATATTTTATAATAATAAAAGATAACTTGATATTTTTTAAAAAGACAAAAATGTGAACTGACCTTTCATTAAAGAAGATCTATAAACAACCCAAAAGTACATGAAAAAATGCTCACCACCAGTAGTCATTCAATTCAGTTCAGTTGCTCAGTCCTGTCTGACTCTTTGCGACCTCATGAATCACAGCACGCCAGGCCTCCCTGCTCATCACCATCTCCTGGAGTTCACTCAGACTCATGTCCATCAAGTTGGTGATGCCATCCAGACATCTCATCCTCTGTCGTCCCCTTCTACTCTTGCCCCCAATCCCTCCCAGCATCAGAGTCTTTCCCACATGAGGCCACCTCCGCATGAGGTGGCCAAAGTACTGGAGTTTCAGCTTTAGCATCAGTCCTTCCAAAGAACACCCAGGACTCTCCTTTAGAATGGACTGGTTGGATCTCTTTGCAGTTCAAGGGACTCTCAGGAGTCTTCTCCAACACCACAGTAGTCATTAGGGAAATGCAAATTAAAATAAGAATCACTGCAGATGGTGACTGCAGCCATGAAATTAAAATATGCTTGTTCCTTGAAAGAAAAGGTATGACAAACCTAGACAGCATATTAAAAAGCAGGAACATTACTTTGCCAACAAAGGTCCATCTAGTNTCAGGAGTCTTCTCCAACACCACAGTAGTCATTAGGGAAATGCAAATTAAAATAAGAATCACTGCAGATGGTGACTGCGGCCATGAAATTAAAATATGCTTGTTCCTTGAAAGAAAAGGTATGACAAACCTAGACAGCATATTAAAAAGCAGGAACATTACTTTGCCAACAAAGGTCCATCTAGTCAAAGCTATGGTTTTTCCAGTAGTCATGTATGGATGTGAGAGGTGGACTATAAAAAAAGCTGAGTACCAAAGAATTGATGGTTTTGAACTGTGATGTTGGAGAAGACTCTTGAGAGTCCCTTGGACTGCAAGGAGATCCAACCAGTCCATTCTAAAGGAAATCAATCCTGATTAGTCATTGAAAGGATTGATGTTGAAGCTGAAGCTTCAATACTTTGGCCACATGATGTGAAGAACTGACTCATTTGAAAAGACCCTGATGCTGGGAAAGATTGAGGGCAGGAGGAGAAGGGGACGACAGAGGATGAGATGGTTGGATGGCATCACCAACTCAATGGACGTGAGTTTGAGCAAGCTCCAGGAGTTGGTGATGGACAGGGAAGCCTGGTGTGCTGCAGTCCATGGGGTCACAGAATCAGATATGACTGAGTGACTGAGCTGAACTGGACGGAGCCACTCTATACCCACTGCTTCAGTGGTAAGGAATCTGCCTGCCAAGCAGGAGATGCAGGTTTGATCCCTTGGTTGGGAAGATCACTCCAGTGTTCTTGCCTGAGAAATCCCATGGACAGAAGAGCCCGGTGGGCTACAATCCATGGGGTCACAAAAGTTACAGTCCATGGGGTCAATATGACTTAGTAACTACACAGCACCACCTACCTACTAGAACAGCTAGATTGAAAATACTGGCAAGACTAGATGTTGGTGGGATATAAAGTCACTGAAACCATCACATGTCCCTGGTGGGTGTGTAAAATGGTACAGCATTTTTGAAAACATTTGGGCCATTTTTATGGAGTATATTCTCATCAGATAACTTAGTCATTCTTCCCCTAGGTTCTGATCAATGAGAAATAAAAATATATGCCTATATTTTAACATAAATACTTTTAAACCTAAATATTTATAGCATCTTCATTCAACTAGAAACTTTGATAGGTAACTGGATGAACAAATTATGGTTTATTCCTGTGACGGAACACTTCTCAGCAATAAGAAAGAGAAATCTTACGCAACAAAACACCTCATTTCATAGACATTTGGGCACGCATGCCTTTGTATAAACTTAATACACACACACACACACATAGATCAGCTATTGCCTAGAGTGAGTAATTGTTGGGGGAGAATGACTCCAAAGGGACATAGGAAGCATTCTTTTGGGGGGATATAAACGTCCTATATCTTGATTGGTATGGTGTTTACAAGGGTGTCAGTTAAGTGTCACCAAGCTGTACACTTAAAATGTGATGTTTTTATTGTAAGTATATTATACTCAAGTTAAATTTATTTTAAAAAGAATTTTTCCTAAAAAATTTTTTATTTTAGTTTAGTTGATTAACAATATCATGTTAATTTCCACTGTACAGCAAAATGATTCAGTTAGACATATATATACATTCTTTTTGATATTCTTTTCCATATGGTTTATCACAGGATATTGAATATAGTTGCCTGTGCTATACAGTAGGGCCTTGTTGTTTATCCATTTTATTATATATAGCAGTAAAAACAACTTTTCTATAACTCTGTTACCTCTCAGTAATGAATATTTATTGCAATATTGTTTGTAACGGTAAAAAATTGGAAATAATTTAACAGTATGGGAGGAGTTAAATAAATTGCAGCCTTTAATAAAAGATTAAAGGAAGGAATAATTGACATTACTACATATCAGCAAAAGTGTCTCCTCATTAGTTCACAGCTGGTTATGTGGCTGTTAACAACCAATAGACATACATTGTATATGGGTTATTCCACATTTGCTTCCTTCATCTTCATTCTCCATCTTTCTGTTCTTTATTTGTTGCCCTGCAAGCCTGACACTTAGGGCTCAGCGCAGATTCTCTTGTCAGCTGGATAAACTTGTTGAGTTCAGCCAAGGAAAGCTACCCATAGAACACTGAAATGAGAAAGGAAGAGAGAGAGGAATTTCTTCACTTCTTCTCTGCTTTGCTTCAGTGGCTCTGGGCACTCAAGACTACAGCTGCGATTCATGTTGGTGTTTGACAGAAAACAAAATTCTGTAAAGCAATTATCCTTCAACCAAAAAAAAAAAAAAAAAAAAAAGACAACAGCTTCTGTTGAGTAACCTCTCCTCCATAATCTAGCTCTGATAACATTGTTTACTCTTTGCTTTCTTTTCTGCTCTGCTGTCCCTGGGAACTTCAACATTTCAGTGTTTTCATTAACTCTGTCCACCCTCTGTAAATAGTTCCTTTATTAAGGTCCCTTGAATTGCTCCATCTTAATGAAATTCTGTTTCCTGGTGAGGCAGAACCATGCTGCTCTTTATGCAATACTCCCCACATGTATAACACTTTTGCCTTGCCAATATTAAAACAACAAAAACAAAATGAATTAGGCTAAAACATCCAAAAACAGATTTTTTAGTCGCTATCATTTCACTGTTTTCCATCAAGCAGTATACTTTATTTGTATTGTTTTAAATGTTTTTACCCTTTTGGAGAATATCTTCAGAATGATAAGTGTATTTCTAAATACTGAATGAAATTTAACTTAATCATTCAAGATGTATTTTATAGAGCTTTTTGGCCTGTTTTAATTGTGACTTTGACCTTTGTATGATTTATTTCTCTTCCTTTACCAAAGGAATAGAGAATTCAGTTTTGTGGTTCATGAATCCCTGTAGGTGTATATACTTAGTTTCATAATATTTAGACTAACTAAAATTAGGTAACTGCTAAGTGCTCCACCATTTTTATTATTTTAAGAAATAAGTCGCATTCAGTTTTCTTAAATGTGTTTATTAGGTACAAATCCATCTTATCTAGCTTTGTCAGATATCCTCAAGCCTTCTTGAATGATTTTGCTCCTAAAGCATCTTATACTCTAAGTAAACAATTGATTTAGATATTGTTAAAAACATTAGATCACCCATTACTTCTTCCTTTGCTGAATAGCATAGTGATAGGTTTGTTGTTCTCTGTTAGCCTCGAGTTAAAATTCAGAAGAAAGCAGTGGCAAGAACTGTGATTAGTGATTCCAAGAGAAGAGGCAGCTATTGTCCTGTTTAACATGATCACCCTAATGATGCTGCTCTGGATCTTAAAAAATCATCCTTTATTTGGAATCAGAGTCACTGTCAGTATCAATAACAGTCAAGCATCTTTCTAGGCTAGAACCATGAAGAAACCTTGGTCCAGAGCATTATTTCTTGAACAGATGTTGACAACATGGTCAAAGCTGCCTGGCACTTACGAAGATTTAGTACTAAATTAAGAGCCAATGAAGGCTTTACCTCAATGGGTGATTTCTTCCAATTAGCTCTAACTTTAGTTTTGTGACTGCAGAAGGTGATTATATTTGCTCATGGAAGACAAATCCCTATTGCAAAAGGACAAGAAAGCTTCCCTCTTTTTGACAGTGACACCAGTCAGTTCTAATGTGAACTGTAATTCTTCAATGCCCTGTCATTTTCCTAAAAGCTTCCAGGTTGGAAAATGCTCCTTAAACTGACGGCTTCTCTCTCTCTTTGTGCACTTGCACAGCAGGCAGAAGCAGAAGTGACAGAAGTGTGTCCTGTTTCATTACCTAATCTTTTCAGTGGTGATCATACCGAAAGGGCCTATCTTTCTATTTTTCAACTGGAGGGGGGTTTCTATGCTGTCATCGTTAAAGTGTGTCAGTGCTGGAATTCTAAACTTCGCTATGTTTTAGTTGATGAGAGCTTTTCTGCAAGCTCTGTCGAACACTGTCCCTGTCATTGATAACCCTGCAGAAGGAAGTCTATGTCTGTTTCGCAGTGTCTAATTCAGTTTTCTTGAAGTGATCATGATTTTGTCAGATCAAGAGAGGTATACAATTCAATAGTTTGGGAATGAAATTCTCAATTGGTTCTCTTTAGCAAGTATACCAAACTTTTGTGTTATCTTTTAGAAACCGTTATATATTTCAGTAAATATTTCCTGAGGGAGCTCAATTAATACCCAGTTATTATTATTTTAAATCCTAGTATTCCTTACAAAAATGTAGCTCTCACTGAAATAGCGCATTCTGTGCACTGTTAGCCAGTTTGTGCTCGTAGCTTTTATTTATTTATTTTTAAATATTTATATATTTGGCTGTTCAGGGTCTTAGTTGTGGTATGCAAGATCTTGTAACTGAGGCACGTGGGATCTAGTTCCCCGATCAGGGATCAAACCTGGGCCTCCTGCATTGGGAGCATGGAGCTACTGGATCACCTGGGATCCCTCCTCTAACCTTATATATACAAATATTTCTTAGATAACAGGTGCTTTCTCTTATTATGCAGAATTCAGTGAAGTACTTGGGATATTTAACAAATTTAAAAATGCAATCAATTTTTATATGATTAACCCAACTGTATGCCTTTTTATGTGAAAACTTTTGAATTAATTCACCTGACAGTGTGTTAGACCAAAATCACTTTGAAGTATTTCTGAAAAGTTATACTTGTTGTATCATCTATGATTTAGTATTCAACATCTATAAACTTCTATTAAGCAATCATGGTTTTCTTCTAAAGGACTTCCCATCATGTCCCTTTAAAAATGATCTCATCAACCCAATTTTAGAAAGGGAGAAATTAATCAGAAAGATGGTAGAAAGTTATAGGTTAAGTAAGTGTTTATATTTTTTCTTTATGTTTTCACTGTAGTGATTATAGTATTTTATTTTGAAAACTGAGGTTTCTGAGAGGAGAAAGTAATATAAGCCCAGTTATAGCCATTATTCCTTTGCAAATGGTCTATAGGACTGTTTTTTGACAAGCATATTGCAACACTGAAAATTTATATTTCTGCTTGAGCCACATAAACTGTGGTTTAAAAACCAATATTGTTTTGGTGAATTCACAAAGAAAAAATTATAAACTTAAATGCTGATATGTATATGTCCTCTTCTAAAACTGGTAACACTTTCAAGTAATCATTTTTATACTTCCATCTTTAATTGTTAAAGACAATGCTATATACTCTTGTTTCTGGAGCTTTAAGACACTTGTTATTTGTGTAAGAGATCAGTCCTGACCAACCTGGGCTGTCAGTACAGAATTCAGGAAACTTTCAGGGCTTCACCTGCCCACCTCTCACAGCCAACCAGCTCCCCAACTGTGGCTGACTGACGACTGGGTTAGTACCGGGTTAGTAACTGTAGCTCAAGGTTTTACAATTAAACATGTATTTGGAAGAATGAGACATGCCAGCCAGTCTTGACTGCTTTGGTCAGTTCCTTCTATTTCTTGTGGAGGTACAGGTAAGGGGAAGTGAGGAGGGATACATTTTAACAACAAGCTACATAAGCTTCAAAATTAAACATTGCTGTCTTTTCTCTTTAAGAAATTTCTCTTAAGGATAACCAGTGAGGCAGGTTCTGACCTATGGATCACTCCAGAACCATTCTGAATGATATTTTCACTAGCATAGAAATCCATTATTTCTTTCAGTCCATTGGCGATATCACTATATTTTTTTCTGATAAGGAGTTATCTCTTATTCTAATTGTAACTCACTTGAAAATAACATCTACCTTTCTCTGACTGCTTTTAAGGTTTTATACTTGGTTTCCTGAAGATTTGCTATGATATATATAGGTGTGGCATATGTAGCATTTTTCATGCTTGAATGTCTTAAATATGTGGATGATTTCTTTTATTGGTTTTAGGAAATTCATAGTTATTATCTTTTTTAAAATTGTTTCTTCCACATTCTCTCCTTTTCACCTGCAAAAGGAGTTAAATGTTTGCCCTTTTCACTGTATTATCCGTATTTTTCTTAGGTACATTACATTCGTCTGGGCTCTTTCTCTTTGTAATTTCTTTTGACGTACCTCTCCAGTTAACCGATTCTTTTTTTCTCCCAGCTGTGCCTAATTTGTTGTTATACTCATCCACTGGGTTCTCAATTTTAACTGTTAGAATTTTTAGCACTAATATTTTTATTTTGTTCTATTTCATATATGCTATGAATTTTTTCTTTTCAGTTTTCTGTTGAAATTGTCAATCATGTTACTATCCCATTGAACATAACCAACACAGATGGCATCCCAGTGGTAAAGAATGTGCCTGCCAATTCTGGAGATATAAGAGATGCAGTTGCGATCCCTGGGTTGGGAAGATTCCTTGGAGAAGGAAACAGCAACCCACTCCAGCATTCCTGCCTGGAGAATCCCATGGACAGAGCAGACTGGTGGGCTATGGTCCATAGGGTCGCAAAGAGTTGTACGTGACTGAAATGACTTGGCATGCATGCACATCATAGCTATATTAAAGTCTATTAAAATATATCTCTTTAGAAAAACATCTATTTCTGCTTTATTGACTATGCCAAAGCCTTTGACTGTGTGGATCACAATAAATTGTGAAAAATTCTGAAAGAGATGGGAATACCAGACCACCTAACCTGCCTTGGTGTGAAACCTATATGCAGGTCAGGAAGCAACAGTCAGAACTGGACATGGAACAACAGACTGGTTCCAAATAGGAAAAGGAGTACGTCAAGGCTGTATATTGTTCCCCTGCTTATTTAACTTATATGCAGAGTACATCATGAGAAACGCTGGGCTAGAAGAAGCACAAGCTGAAATCAAGATTGCCGGGAGAAATATCAATAACCTCAGATATGCTGATGACACCACTCTTATGGCAGAAAGTGAAGAGGAACTAAAAAGCCTCTTGACGAAAGTGAAGGAGGAGAGTGAAAAAGTCGGCTTAAAGCTCGACATTCAGAAAACGAAGATCATGGCATCTGGTCCCATCACTTCATGGGAAATAGATGGGGAAACAGTGGAAACAGTGTCAGACTTTGTTTTTGGGGGCCCCCAAATCACTTCAGATGGTGACTGCAGCCATGAAATTAAAAGATGCTTACTCCTTTGAAGGAAAGTTATGACCATATTCAAAAGCAGAGACATTACTCTGCCAACAAAGGTCTAAAGGCTATGGTTTTTCCTGTGGTCATGTATGGATGTGAGAGTTGGACTGTGAAGAAAGCTGAGTGCTGAAGAATTGATGCTTTTGAACTGTGGTGTTGGAGAAGACTCTCGAGAGTCCCTTGGACTGCAAGGAGATCCAACCAGTCCATTCTAAAGGAGATCAGTCCTGGGTGTTCATTGGAAGGACTGATGCTGAATGAAACTCCAATACTTTGGCCACCTCATGCAAAGAGTTGACTCATTGGAAAAGACCCTGATGCTGGGAGGGACTGGGGGCAGGAGGAGAAGGGGATGACAGAGGATGAGATGGCTGGATGGCATCACCGACTTGATGGACATGAATTTGGGTAAACTCCGGGAGTTGGTGATGGACAGGGAGGCCTGGCGTGCTGCGATTCATGGGGCTGCAAAGAGTCAGACACGACTGAGCGACTGAACTGAACTGAACTGAAAGTATATCTATTAGTTCAGATATGTGGACCGGTTTCCATGGGTCTCATTAACTGTATTATTTCTGCTGGTTCATGTGCCTATTTTTCAGTCTCTGTGTTATCATTGATTGTATTATCATTGCCTGCCTATCTTTGATTGCATTCCAGACCCTATCTGAAACATTCATTGCTTGTAGAAATAATTTGAGGCCTCGATAATGTTATCTTCCTCTCAGAAATATTTCCTTCTGCCATGTGTACCTGTGGCACCATAATCACTAGTCTGATATTGGTGTTGTTCAGTCACCCAGTCGTATCTGACTCTTCGAGAGTCTGATCTTACTTTAATCTGATTTCAGGATCTTATCAAACTTGATATCTTGACATTGGGCCATAGTCCTTGTAGGGGAGAGTTTACTTTTAGTTCATTCTTATTTCTGTGGTTAAGCTATTTTGGGTCCCAACCCAAGCACAGGATTGTACCAGAGCTCTTATTTATGGGTACTGATTTATCTTCTGTCCTCTAAGCCACATAAGGCTGACGAGAGTTCTGCTTGGTGACTGAACGGTCTCTTGAGGAACCAACAGAAGCTGCCAGCAAGCTCATGTCTCTGCTTTTCTATCTTCTCCTGAACCTTGGCCTGGATATTCTTCAATATCTTCTTATTTCTATAATGCCAACTTTTTTAAATTTTTAATTTTGTTCTTTTCTAGATGTCATCTGAGTGAGTATTGGTCTGAATTATCCAGCTTTCCTTTAGTAAAAGTCTCATTATCCTTTTTATTCTCATATAGATCTTATAGTTCATATAAGTTCTATTATGGATAATATATAACATGGATGATATAACTTGTGTTTGCTATACTTGTTTCACACTGGTAACTTTTGTTTCCCCAATTAAACTAAAGTGTTTTGCAAGCAGAGGCCAGTTATGTATTTTTCCATACACACATCACTCTCCCCATACCCAAAATACTAACTCAGAGCTGAAATGTAAATAAACACAATTATATATTCACTAGACTTATAAATTCTAGAGCCAATTAACATAGGAAGTAATTGACTTTATTCTTATTTAAATTATTATGGTAGAAGTTAATTAGATAATTCTCTTTTGTTATTTATTACTGTCGTTTTTATCATTACTATTCTTAGCTGTTTTGCACATGATGATTACCTGCCTAGTTTGCCCTTTGTCCACATCACACCTATCTGTTATCTTCACTAGATAAGTTGTTTATATCGGTCAATTTGCCTGTCCTGCCTGTTTCTTTTCAGTGGGTCTGTTACTGAATTAAGTTGTATGGACCCTGCTCAGGCCCCAGACTGGGTGAGGCTCTGTGCCTCAGCAGGGTAGGGTTCTTTTTCTGTTTGGGTCCAAGTAGATGAATAACAAAACTGAAGATGAGATCAACACAGCACAAGCTTTATTCAGTGGCCAAAGAATACAGAATCAGGAACTAAGCTCACCAATCAATTTCTCACCCACTGGAGAGAGTGGTTTAAAAGTAATGACAAAGGTGAGTGAGACTAGTGATGGGGAGGCATATGCATTAGCCTACATGAGGAAGGGAGGGCTTTTTTGAGAGAGTGGGGTGCTACTGCTTTCTATCCTTTTTTGGTCCTTAACACCTTAATGTTCATAGCCACCGGTAGGTATGTTATTTAATATGTGAATGTAGTAAAATTAATGTAAATATAATGACAGGGTCTATTGGAGATTCATTGCCATCTTGGTTCTAGCTGGTCCTATTTGGGTTTTTTGTTGTTGCTGTTGCTTGTAGCTTTCTTTCTTATCTCTGAACCCTTTAACTTAAAGATTTACATTAACTCCTGCTAAAGGTGGAGGGGAATTGGCAGGTTTTGAGCAAGGACACTCCTGTAAAGATGCAGGGTTTGAGGGGTTTTAAGCAAAGATCTGGATCAGCTCTGGCAACAGGTTTATTCCTTTACCTCTGACAGAACTGAAAAGCCCAACTCCCGGACATTTCCTGAGTGATGGCCATTGCTCATTGGACCTGAGAACAACTAAGATGACATTGAGCCAAACAGATGCCCTCTTCAAAGACTTAGGATGCAGGTTCTAATCTGTTTTATTAAATGGCAGAATTGAAAAGCACTAAATCACACCTGTCTACAGTAGACGTAGGGGAAGGCAATGGCACCCCACCCCAGTACTCTTGCCTGGAAAATCCCATGGACGGAGGAGCCTGGTGGGCTGCAGTCCATGGGGTCGCTAACAGTCGGACAGACTGATCGACTTCACTTTCACTTTTCTCTTTCATGCACTGGAGAAGGAAATGGCAACCCACTCCAGTATTCTTGCCTGGAGAATCCCAGCTATGGGGGATCCTGGTAGGCTGCCGTCTATGGGGTCACACAGAGTCGGACACGACTGAAGTGACTTAGCAGCAGCAGCACAGTAGACATAAAAAGTCAATCTGTAAAGGAGGAGCAAGAAAAATGAAACAGATATCATTAGATAAGTAATAAAAGGCCCTGCTGCACCTGTGATGGATCCCCCATCTCAATCCCCCCTAAGATGGATTCTCTTATTTCAGAGATAAGAAGTTCTAAACTGTATCCCTCCATTCACTTTCTGAACTTGATTTTGTTCATGTCTGTAACACATTAGGTTAGAGTACTTAACAAATAAGTGAATATCTTAAACTAGGAATAAAAGTAATATGCTTGAGTCAGCAACTCATTGGGTGCAGAAAATCCTTTTCAGACATATACAATTATGTGACCCTTTTTTTTTAAAGGTAAACTTTCAGACAGAGCCTCCACATAAGGCAATAAAATACCTTTGAAAAAAATCCCAAGGAAAAGAAGCATCATATCCATCAAGTTCTTGATTCATGCTACATTGCTTGTGATTAACCACACAAGGTGCTAAGTCATGGAGGCCACAATGAATCGTCTTCTTGCGAAAGCACTTTTCAGAATATCTCACTAAGGATTTTAGAGATCTCTCTAAAGCTAAGTCTTCTGATGACTTATGAAAACATACCAAAAATGTAGTGCAATGTTGGGAGATTTTATTTTAAATGGGTGCAGAATAAGTCTGCTGTACATTTCCAAAAAAATGCTTCTTGGAAATGATAGGATTCATGTAGCAACTTTTGATGCCTGGGAAAAAGTTGAAATCAGTAATTTCAATAAGTGATTCCTATTTCCTTATTAACTTGCAAAACCAGTGGTAATTGGGTATTAGTGGGCAAGAGAAATTCAACTTAAGGCTTTTTGATAAATAAAATTTGCAAAGATAGTCTCTTCTTGAATTTGTAGAAACAGGAGTTGGCAGAAAAGGAGTTTAGCATATATTTGAGAAGACAAAGCATAAATGTCTGAAAATATTAATCACAAAAGCAGCATTTATCATGCATTCAGAACCACATACTCTTATGACAAATCCTAAACTGTACCCAATGGACTGAAAACACAGGAAGTGTTAATCTTATGGAAAAACAAAAGAAGGCCATAGAGAGCTGGGGCAGGGGCAGGGTGGGCAGGGAAGATGATCACTGTGACCTGGAAGCTTTTCAAAGGGAAATTTCTGGTCCTAAGGGGAATTAATCTTCCCTGGTGGCTCAGCCGGTAAAGCGTCTGCCTACAATGCCTACCAGTGGGAGACCCGGGTTCAATCCCTGGGTTGGGAAGATCTCCTGGAGAAGGAAATGGCAACCCACTCCAGTATTCTTACCTGGAAAATCCCATGGATGGTGGAACCTGGTAGGCTACAGTCCATAGGGTCACAAAGAGTCGGACACAACTGAGCGACTTCACTTCACTTCAAGGGGAATTAGTAATTAGGCCAGGTATGTTTTACTCCAACGATACAATATGTTAATAAGTAAATAGTTGAAGCATTAAAAAATTTAAAATAACAGAAAATAAGACAAAAGCTATCAATGGATTTCAAAAAGTATACATTGAGAAAACCAATTCCCAGGCTAGGAAAAGACTGTGGATAACAGATTTAAATGTCAATTTCATAAATGTAGATTTCATATAGGATTTCATACAAAGTACAGTGCCTCCTGTGGTGATTGCCATGGAAATAACTGGAGATCCTATTGTCACTTTAAGACAGAGCAAAAGCAAACTGTGATCTCGTATTGTAATATTTGTCTTTTAATCAGATTTCTCTGGGCAACTTGTACTGTCATCCCAATCCTTGTCTTCTGCTCTTCTTGACTGCCATGATCATTATTAGCATTGAGGGAGGCTGAGATTTGGGAGACATGCCTGATCTTCCAGGTGAGGAGGATGGTTTGACAAGTAGCTCTTCCACCATCCTTAAACAGAGTTTAGCAATGAAGCTTCTGAAGATGGGAGGGTAAGGGCAAATTACAATTCCTTTCCCAGCTGCTTGGCTGGACCAGTGTTTCTCATCACCCACCCAACAGATACCATGATTACTTGTAGCTGTCCACCCAACACATACTGTGAATATTTGTAGAGTTTTCCTGTGTATAGAAGCCTGCTCCCTACTCCTGAAATCCTGATTAGGTAGCTCTGGAAAGAGGAGAGGAGATGACCATCAGCATTGTAACAAGCACTTCATAGGCAGTTGTCTTGAGCAGCCAAAGAAAAGAGCCTACGTGTTAGGTTCAGGGAAATGGAGAAATATACACTCAAAACAGGGTCAGTTTTTGGGCAAATGGCTGGATTTGTTATTGTTTTAATTAAATCCTTCTCTTTTCTTCTGCTTTCCATTAAGGTTTAATCATAAATCCGGTAGATTTCAGCCATTTATACTTTTAGCCCTTAACAGGATTCCTCATAGTTATTAGATGGTGTTTTAAGTGTTTGTTAAATTCATTCATCAAATCTGATGTCAATATGGATAAACATTTTCACTTTTGATATTGAGTTAGTAAGCCTGAAAGCTTGAAACTCACTTAAATTACTCAATTACCAGAAATAGCCTTCATTATCTTGTGTTGAATTGAATATGATATTTCAGTGACATAATAAACAGTGACAGACTTTGTTTTCTTGGGCTCCAAAATCACTGCAGATGGGGACTGCAGTCATGAAATTAAAAGACGCTTGTTCCTTGGAAGGAAAGTTATGACCAACCTAGACAGCATATTAAAAAGCAGAAACATTACTTTGCCAACAAAGGTCCATCTAGTCAAAGCTATTGTTTTTCCAGTAGTCATATATGGATGTGAGAGTTGGATCATAAAGAAGGCTGAGCACTGAAGAATGGATGCTTCTGAACTGTGGTGTTGGAGAAGACTCTTGAGAGTCCCTTGGACTGCAGAGATCAAACTAGTCCATCCTAAAGGAAATCAGTCCTGAATATTCACTGGAAGGACAAGCTGAAGCTCCAATACTTTGGCCACCTGATGCAAAGAACTGATTCATTGGAAAAGACCCTGATGCTGGGAAAGATTGAGGGCAGGAGGAGAAGGGGATGACAGAGGATGAGATGGTTGAATGTCATCACCGACTTGGCGGACATGGTTTTGAGCAAGCTCTGGTAGTTGGTGGTGGACAGGGAAGCCTGACGTGCTTCAGTTCATGGGTTGCAAAGAGTCAGAAATGACTGAGCAACTGAACTGCACTGAACTGCACTGAACTGATCTTGTGTTGAGGTGAATATAGTATTTCACAAATGTCAGTTTATATGTCTCAACTAATAGACATCTATCAATCAAAATTATGATGGAGCATCTATCACATCACCCTTACAGGCTACTTAAAGGGAAGTTGTAAAGCCACCTCCAAACAAATTTTAGTCCATAATTTATCTTGGGCCAGCTCTAAAATAGCACTTAAGATTGTTACATCAAAAATTTGCTGAGTGTCTTTTTTCTACAACCCTCAAAAACAGAAAAATTCAGGCTTAAAGAAAGTAGGGAAAACCACTAGGCCATTCAGGTATGACCTAAATCAAATCCCCTATGATTATACAGTGGAGGTGATGAATAGAAGGGATTTCATCTGACAGACAGAGTGCCTGAAGAACTATGAATGGACGTTCATAACATTGTACAGAAGGCCGTGTACAAAACCATCCCAAAGAAAAAGAAATGCAAAAAGGCAAAATGGTTGTCTGAGCTTTATGAGCAGCTAAGGAAAGAAGAGAAGTAAAAGGCAAGGGAGAAAGGGAAAGATACTCCCATCTGAATGCAAAGTTCCAGAAAATTGTTCCAGCAAGAAGAGATAAGAAAGCCTTTTTAAGTGAACAATGCAAAAAAATAGAGGAAAACAATAGAACTGGAAAGAATAGAGCTCCCTTCACGAATATTGGAGCTATCAAAGGAAAACTTCATGCAAGCATGGGCCCAAGACAGGACAGAAATGGCAAGGGCCTAACAGAAGTAGAAGAGATTAAGAAGAGGTGGCAAGAATACACAGAAGAACTGTACAAAAAAAGTCTTAATGACCCAGATAACCATGATGGTGTGATCATTCACCTAGAACCAGACATGCTGGAGTGTGAAGTCAAGTGGGCCTTAGGAATCATTACTACAAACAAAGCTAGGTGAGTTGATGGAATTCCAGCTGAGCTATTTCAAATCCTAAAAGATGATGCTGTTAAAATGCTGCACTCAATATGTCAGCGAATTTGGAAAACTCAGCAGTGGCCACAGGACTAGAAAAGGTCAGTTTTCATTCTAACTCCAAAGAAGGGCAATGCCAAATAATGTTCAGACTACCAGACAATTGTGCTCATTTCACATGCTAAAAAAGTAATGTTCAAAATCCTTCAAACTAGTCTTCAATAGTACATGAACTGATAACTTACAGATGTACAAGCTGGATTTAGAAATGGCAGAGGAATCAGAGAATCAAATTTCCAACATCTGTTGGATCATAGAAAAAGCAAGAGAATTCCAGGGAAAAAAAAAACCCATCTATTTCTGCTTCATTGACTACACTAAAGCCTTTGACTGTGTGGATCACAACAAACTGTGGGAAATTCTTAGAGATGGGAATACCAGACCACCTTTCCTGCCTCCTGAGAAACCAGTATGCAGGTCAAGATGCAACAGTTAGAACCAGACATGGAACAACAGACTGGCTCAGAATTGGGAAAGGAGTACATCAAGGTTGTATATTTTCACTCTGCTTATTTAACTTATTTGCAGAGTACATCATGCAAAATGCTAGGCTGGGTGAATCCAAAATTGGAATCAAGATTGATGGAAGAAATATGGACAGTCTCAGCTACATAGATAATACCACTCTAATGGCAGAGAGCAAAGAGGAATAAAAGAACCTCTTGATGCAAGTGAAAGAAGAGAGTGAAAAAGCCGGCTTAAAACTCAACATTCAAGAAACTAAGATCATGGCATCTAGTCCTATCACTTCCTGGCAAATATAGAGGAAAAAGTGGAAATAATGACAGATTTTATTTTCCTGGGCTATATAATCACTGCAGACAGTGACTACAGCCATGAAATTAAAAGACACTCGCTCCTTAGAAGGAAAGTTATGACAAAGATAGACAGTATATTAAAAAGCAGAGACATTACTTTGCTGACAAAAGTCTGTCTAGTCAAAACTATGGTTTTTCCAGTAGTCATGAAGGGATGTGAGAGTTGGACCATAAAGAAGGCTGAACACCAAAGAACTGATGCCTTTGAATTGTGGTGCTGAAGAAGACTTTTTTTTTTCTATTTTATTTTTTTAAATTTATTTATTTTAATTGGAGGTTAATTACTTTACAATGTTGTATTGGTTTTGCCATACATCAACATGAATCTACCACAGGTATAAGACTTTTGAGAGTCCCTTGGACAGCAAGGGTATCAAACCAGCCAATCCTAAAGAAAACCAATGCTGAATATTTATTGGAAGGACTGATGCTGAAGCTGAAGCTCTAATACTTTGGCTACCTACCTGATACAAAGAGCCAAATGATTGGGGAAAAAAACAGGATGAAAGATTGAGAGCAGGAAGAGAAGGGGTTGACAGAGGATGAGATGGTTGGATGGCATCACTGACTCAATGGACATGAGTTTGAGCAAACTCCGGGAGATAATGAATGACAGGGAAGCCTGGCATGCTGCAGTCTATGAGCTCACAGAGTCAGGCTCGGCTTAGTGACTAAACAACAACACAACCCTCTTTTTAAACATCATGTCACAGTATCCTAAGGCAAGTTTTGTAGTTTTGAAACTAATACGTAAAAGTAAAGCACCTGTAAGGGAATAAAAGTAAGCATGGACATGGTCCCATCTCTCCTCTATGCCCCCATTTCTAAATCAACTTTGAGTCTCTTTACAGCATTTCAACCTCATGTTCTGGAAAATAAGTAGATCATTACTGCCTTTGCCTCTGGGTGGATAATCTAATGAGAAAACTCAATAAAACTTTAAATATTGTTTTAATTAGTCTTGCAAGTCAGCACTGATATGAGGAGAATCAATGTCAAGTTAATCTGCCTGTAAGAGGAACATGATGTAAAAAGTCTTCAAAAAAGGTGATTCATAGTCTGTGCTTTAAAGAGAACATTGTTATCAAGGGTGCTGGCTTAATTTCTTCTATAATTTCTATCAGTGTTAATTTCTTCTATAATTTCTGGCTTAATGATTCAGTGTTATGCAAAATTGAATTAGGGTTTAAAAATTTATAAGGCAGTTGCTACTAGGATAGTTGTCAGAAATGAGTCATCAAAGGGTAAATCATGTAATTTGTGGATAATCCAAAATTTAGTATGGGACATAGTGTCCTGCCACTATTTTTGAGATGAGAATATGTGCTTTGAAAAGAGCCAAATCATGTATTGTTTAGCTCTTCCTAGTTGTCCTGATTTGTATCTGTGTTTGTTTATACATGTAAGTACCTTCTATTAAGTGAAGTGGCTAACACTATAGTTTTCTCCTCCCACAATTTTCTTACTAGATGGCACATTACAGTGAAGGCAAGTCCTCAACAAAATTCTGTTTTGGCACAAACATTTACTATCAGTGAGGCGAATAACATGCCCCAGAGCAAAAACCACTATTTTCTGTGAACTCTGAATTTCTGTTCCATGTCCCTTTAGTATTTCATTAAGCAGTTGCTAAAAGATTCTCTCCAATTGAAAATTGTGATGTTTTAAGAAGGTCGAGTGAACTTTTGATTGGCTCAGGAAACAGACATTTCATTAATGGGTGGATGTAGGATGAAATGGAATTCGAGACCTAGAGAATTACTCCTAAAGTAGGAGGCTTGCAGCGGAGAAGGCAATGGCACCCCACCCCAGTACTCTTGCCTGGAAAATCCCATGGACGGAGGAGCCTGGTGGGCTGCAGTCCATGGGGTCGTTAACAGTCGGACAGACTGAGCGACTTCACTTTCACTTTTCTCTTTCATGCATTGGAGAAGGAAATGGCAACCCACTCCAGTATTCTTGCCTGGAGAATCCCAGGAATGGGGGAGCCTGGTGGGATGCCGTCTATGGGGTCACACAGAGTTGGACACGACTGAAGTGACTTAGCAGCAGCAGCAGCAGCAGGAGGCTTGCAGCAGAGAAGGCAATGGCGCCCCTCTCCAGTACTCTTGCCTGGAAAATCCCATGGACGGAGGAGCCTGGTAGGCTGCAGTCCATGGGGTTGCGAAGAGTCGAACATGACTGAGAGACTTCACTTTCACTTTTCACTTTCATGCATTGGAGAAGGAAATGGCAACCCACTCCAGTGTTCCTGCCTGGAGAATCCCAGGGGTNTGGACGGAGGAGCCTGGTAGGCTGCAGTCCATGGGGTTGCGAAGAGTTGAACATGACTGAGAGACTTCACTTTCACTTTTCACTTTCATGCATTGGAGAAGGAAATGGCAACCCACTCCAGTGTTCCTGCCTGGAGAATCCCAGGGGTGGGGGAGCCTGGTGCGCTGCCATCTATGGGGTCGCACAGAGTCAGACACGACTGAAGCGACTTAGCAGCAGCAGCAGCAGCAGGAGGCTTGCGGCCTTTTCAGTTTCTTATGCTACCTTCATGAAATGATGAAAATATCAGTATAATATTTTAAACCAACCCATATACCTTAAATACAGTTCACTGAACCAATGATTCAATGAGAAACACTAATTCTCACATTCAGACTGATTTATAGACTTGATAAGGAGGACCCAGACAGAAGGATTAGAAACACTTAATGGTAATTGGGTTAGGACTTTCTGATGAGGACATTGTAGAGGCTCGTTAACCTCTGGTGTGTGTATTTGTGATTAGAACACCTCAAAGGCTAACCAACTGCCCACAGTTACTTAAGTTACTTGTTTACAAATATATCAGACTGTCTATGCTGGAGTGGTTTTAAGGAAGTTACATCCAATATATCAAGGCGATAAGTGAGTTTTAGCAGGATTTAGAGTTGCTTTTAGATTAATATATAATTTCAGCATTTACCTCAAAACATCTCCTCTGTTGGAACCACCTACAGGGCACTCAGCATGTTGCGCTCATGCCCCATGCAATTTGTTCGCTTCATCCAACAGAGACCAGAGGTGATCCTGCTAGCACCGGTCATTTTTCATCTTAAGTCGCCTGTGCTAGGCTCTCAATGTCTGTGTCCCTTCAAAATGCATATGTTGAAATCTTAACATATACAACGTGATGCATAACACACAATAACTTCCAATGTGATGGTTTTAAGTGGTGGGACCTGAGGGCTCATGAGGGCAGAACCCTCTGCATGGAGTTAATGCCCTTATAAAAAGAGACCCCAGAGAGCTTGCTTGGCCCTTCTACCACATGAGGTTACAGTGAGAAGACAGCCACCAATGAGGCAAGAGTCCCTCACCAGAAATTGAAACTCCTTGGCCTTCAGAATCTCCAGAACCTAGAATTCCTATTGTTTATAAGCTACCCATTGTGTGGTATTTTGTTATAGCAATCCAGATGGACTAAGACACCAGGAACTTTACTTGATATTCTGTTACCAAAGGTATCAAGGGTTTTGTGTACCAAGATCAGCAATAAAACCTGTAAAGGAAGATTTCCGTCTAGAATCAGGAGCCCTGTCAGACACCTGGTCCGGATTAGGATATAAACTCTTTATTCTTCACCTGTCAGGTCTTGGGAGGCAATAAACTAAAATGAATTAATTTGTTACTAGAGACTGGTAGTCAGTCTTTTGGACACAGACTTACGCTTCCAGAAATCAATCCAAATGCTTCCCCAGTCTTTTGCCAAACTACCATATTGCTGTTTAATTCTGTTTTGATTTCAAACTGTGGCCTACCAGACAATCTGTCTTTTAAGTGTAATATCTTTTAAATACATTGTCTCTAAAATATTTTATCAAAAATCATATGAACAAAGACATGAAAGGCAGGTGAGTGGAGAGGCAGACTGCTAACTGGGCAGCCCCCGGTCCCCACAGCCGCCTCCTCACCACGCTTCCTGGGATGCCTAACACCTCTTGGCCTCTGTTCCTCCATCTGTAGCCAGTTCCTCTCCTGGCTGACAGTTTCCTTAGTGTCCTTTCTGTGCAGACAGTAAAGAGTAGGTCAGAATTTATAAAGTCAAATCTAATTTGAAGACTCTGTTTTACAGGAATGAAAATGAAACAACATGTAATAATTTAGCAAATTTGCCTTAATTCCTGAATGGGATTGCAATACAAGCCTGCCTAATGAATGCCTCAAAATATTGTGTAAAAACAATCTGTGTTTGTAACCTGAGCAGTTTTTGTTAGAATTGTGTGCAAGGTCGGGGAGGGAGAGGGTGGGATGAACTGGGAGGGTAGCATGGAAACCTATATATTACCATATGCAAAACAGGGAATGTTATAGCCAGTGGGAATTTGCTGTATGACACAGCTTAAACCAGTGCTGTGTGACAACCTAGAGGGGTGGGATGGGGTGGGAGGTGGGAAGAAGGTCCCAATGGGAGGGGACATATGTATACCTGTGGTTGATTCATGCTGATGTATGGCAGAAACCAACACAGTATTATAAAGCAATTATCCTCCAATTAAGAATAAACAAATCTTAAAAAGAGGTATAAACCGGTATGTATAAAAAACAATCTAAAGGATATGTTATATAACACAGGAAATAAAGCCAAAAGTTTATAACTAAAAAAAGAAAATAATAGGTTTTCTGGCAAAAGTTGCTTCATCTATCCCTATATTTTTATTACTTAATTATTTTCTTCTAATTTTTATTAAATGTGATGGAATGCCATGTTACGTGGATATAGTCATCTATTTCTATGTCCAACACAGAAAATTCTTTTAATGTGACTTTAAGCTTTTTAATTTATTTATTGTTTTAATTTTTATATTGGACTGTAGCTGGTTTACAATGTGTTAGTTTCAAGTGTATAGCAAAGTGATTCAGTTCTACATATATCTATTCTTTTTAAAATTCTTTCCCCATTTAGGCTTTTACAGAATATTGAACAGAATTCTCTGTGCTATACAGTAGGTCCTTGTTGGTTATCTATTTTACATATAGTAGTGTGTATATGTAAAACTTGATTCTCCAGGCAAGAATACTGGAGTGGGTTGTCATGCCCTCTTTTAGGGGGATCTTCCTGACTCAGGAATTGAACCTGCGTCTCCTGCATCTCCTGTACAGCAGGTGTTTTCTTTACCACTGAGTCACTGGGGAAGCCCCTCTCACAAGGACACACAGTTACAGAATATGATGCCTGTGCATGAAGGCAGACCTTTTAAAAAAAAAAACAACAACCCACAACTCAGTGATCATTCTCTATCTTTTAACTCTTTTTAAAAACTCAAAGTAGGGCTTCCTGGAACAATCCTTCACCAGGTAGCTCTAGATTTCCTGCCATTCTTTCTCACTATCTCCACCACAGTCCTAGAAGTCACCCTGAACCCTGCTTAATCTTGAAATTAATGAATCTGTCCAGATGGGAGCATTGTTAGAACAGATCTAGATTAGTAGGCATGCAGAATGGATTTAGTCTACACTGGCCTGGAGGAGATTCCACCAAGTCTGGCATTATATGCAAGGGTACAGCTCTGGTGGTATTCTGCAGTCTGGAAGCATGTACTCTGTCTATCATCCTGGCCAGACCGACTTGTTTCTGTGTCCTTACGATGAATCAACCTCTTCAGATTTACTGAGGTGTTGTCTAGGTCTGATTGTTCCATTCACTCCAGCCTACCACTGACAGTGACTGCAGCCATGAAATTAAAAGATGCTTGTTCCTTGGAAGAAAAGCTATGACCAACTTAGACAGCACATTAAAAAGCAGAGACATTACTTTACCAACACAGGTCCATCTAGACAAAGCTATGGTATTTCCAGTAGTCATGTATGGATGTGAAAGCTGGACTGTGAAGAAAGCTGAGCACCGAAGAATTGATGCTTTTGAACCATGGTGTTGGAGAAGACTCTTGAGAGTCCCTTGGACTGCAAGGAGATCCAACCAGTCCATCCTAAAGGAAATCAGTCCTGAATATTTTTTGAAAGGACTGATGCTGAAGCTGAAACTCCAAAACTTTGATCACCTGATGCGAAGAGTTGACTCACTGGAAAAGACCCTGATGCTAGGAAAGACTGAAGGCATGAGGAGAAGGGAACGACAGAAGATGAGATAATTGGATGGCATCACTGATGCAATGGACATGAGTTCAAGTAGGCTCCAGGAGTTGGTGATGGACAGGGAAGCCTGGTGTGCTGAAGTCCATGGAGTCACAAAGAGTTGGACATGACTGAGCAACTGAACTGAACTGAACTGAACCACTGACAGTAACTTCCTATTTCCTGCATATCTTATGCCTTAAATGCACAAATATGTTATTTAACTGAAACTGTAGGAAATATATTCTGATTGGTTGGATTTCTAGACTCCCAAGCACAACTCTGTTCACACCAATAAATGAGTCTGATAGTGAGAAGCTATGTGAAAACAAAGGACTTCCAAGATGAGTTTCATTTGAGAAAGAGTGTGAAGAGGAAGCCAACTTATAAAAGAGATTTTGTTTGGGGAATGAGAACAGTAGTTAAGTATGGGCTTCTGCAAAGGTAACATCTTCTGAAACATCTCCTGGGACTGTATCATCTTGACCCAGCAGTTGTTTTTCATTCCTACTTTCCAAGCTACCTTTGTGTAAGGATTAATGACCTTCCCTCAGTCCATTAACTCAGAGTGCCATTAATCTCCAGGAAATACCCTGTCAGTACTGCCTGAAGGATACATGAGAAATGCTATATTTAAGGTTAAAAATGGTTAATTGTACAGCTCCTTAACTACCTTTTTTTTAAACAGAAGTATTTTTATTTTTTACTTTACAATATTGCATTGGTTTTGCCATACATCAACATGAATCCACCACGGGTTTACACGTGTTCCCAATCCTGAACCCCCCTCCCACCTCCCTCCCCATACCATCCCTCTGGGTCATCCCAATGCACCAGCCCCAAGCATCCTGTATTATGCATCGAACCTGGACTGGCAATTCGTTTCTTACATGATAGTATACATGTTTCAATGCCATTCTCCCAAATCATCCCACCCTCTCCCTCTCCCACAGAGTCCAAAAGACTGTTCTATACATCTGTGTCTCTTTTGCTATCTCACATACAGAGTTATCGTTACCATCTTTCTAAATTCCATATATATGTGTTAGTATACTGTATTGGTGTTTTTCTTTCTGGCTTACTTCACTCTGTATAATAGGCTCCAGTTTCATCCATCTCATTA
>SJYX01020438.1:143708-155837 GCA_006410675.1 Oreotragus oreotragus
TGGGTAGGATCCCTGGGTCAGGATGATTCCCTGGAGAAGGAAATGGCAACCCATTCCAGTATTCTTGCCTGGAGAATCCCATGGACGGAGGAGCCTGGTGGGCTACAGTCCATGGGGTCGCAAGGAGTCAGACATGACTGAGCGACTTCACTTTTTGTTTTAGTAACATGATTATATGACAGCTACACACAGTTTATGTATGTGCTTAATCACTCAGTCGTGTTCAATTCTTTGCAACCCCATGAAGTGTAACCGCGAGGCACCTCTGTCCATGGGGATTCTTCAGGCAAAAATACTGGAGTGGTTTGCCATGCCCTCCTCCAGGGGATCTTCCCGATCCAGGGATCAACCTCAGGTCTCCAGCACTGCAGGTGGATTCTTTACCATCTGAGCCATGAGGGAAGCCCAGGAATACTGGAGTGGGTAGTCTATCCCTTCTCCAGGGGATCTACTCTACCCAGGATCAAACCAGGGTCTCCTGCATTGCAGATGGACTCTTTACCAGCTAAGCTACAAGGGAAGCCCATTCCACACACAACTTGGAATATAAAATAAAATGGAACTTGTAGTTTTAAGACTTTGCTGCTTGAGCCACTAATAAAACTAACTGGTTGGGATAGCTGGCAGGAAATCTAGTAAACAAGGACATTTATTAACACTGGAGAACCATCTGCAAAATCTTATACTCTGTCAGCCGCCCAATAATCAATAAGAACACACTTCATTATAGGCTGCAAAAGTAAAAATCAGGCTTTTAAAGTATCAGTTGAGCTGTTTTGCAGTTTTCAAGTCTCAAAGATTTATTTACTTTATATCCTCCTGAAAATCTCTTCCATTCTTCCCCTACTTCCTATGCCCACAGCTATTGTTATAGGAGAATATTATAGCAATCAATCAATATCTGATTAAAAGTGTACAACTCTTTCATTATCTCCACGAGGTGATTGAATTCCTTTTGCCTGAGCTGTAATGATCTTTTACGTTGTTGCAATGCATGTAGATTCCAGTGCCATTTGCTTAGTATGAGTGAGCAAATTTTCTATGTCTTTTGTATCAGAATGTGAAGAAGAGACTGCTCATACTGGTCAGGAAGATAAGTACTATTGAATAACTACTGGTCACTTCATCTCTGGGCTGAATGTTTGATGTTTTCTGACCCAGCCCCCTCCACCCCACTACTCCAGCAGACATACAACCTATTTCCTTCTGTACTTGATTTCACAGAATATCACTCATCAACCATTTCTGTACATTTGATAGCTAGTGTTTTCTTTTCCAAAAAGTTTTTGGAAGATCATACTGTTGGATAAGCAGAAGAGAAAAATACTAGTGTTGTGTGGGGGTGCATACCTATCTCACTGCAAGGTTGACTTTCAACCTTTTATCAGTGGTAAAGGAGATGTAAATAACAAGAAAATTGAAAATGTCAAATAATAGTTTCTCATTGAAAACCAATAGATTATATTAGATTATATTAGTATCTCAGATTATATTAGATTATATTAGTATCTCTTCTTTACCCAGCTTTTTAGCAGAATGAATAAGTAATATATTCACCTCATTACCTCCTGTATACCCTCTGGTAGACAAGCATATAATCAGTTAGTGAAGATAGTCAGAAATAAAATAGGCAAACAAGACTGACAAATACAGACATGCATAATTTGCCTCTGAATAATCTTGATTAACGATAAATCAAAGCTTTTAACATAAACACAAAGAAGCCACTTTGCAGCATTGTCTCTTTTGCATAATATAGAAAAAAATAGAAATCAGATACAGACGCTTTCTATTCTTTTTCTTGGAACTTGATGAATAGCCTTCATTTTTGATGTCAGGAATAATTTTAGAAGTCTGATGGAAGTTATGGACTCTCTTCTGAGAAAAATGCACAATGAAAGGAACACTAGAGGAACGGCACAGAAATATAAGAGTATGCTTGATGCTCCCTGGAGTTATGCAGTGCTGACATACGTATGGTTGCTATCCTTGGGACTCCAGATTAGCGAGCCCTGCTATGCTTGCTCTCTGCTGTGATCTTTGGCAGAATTCAGTTGGAAATCAAGTAAGCAAGTTTCCATTTTCATCTAGGCCAATGGGTTTCCTAATGGGAAGCTGGGGCTTCCCAGGTGGCACTGGTGCTAAAAGAGCCTGTCTGCAATTGCAGGAGACGTAAGAGACATGGGTTCAGTCCCTGGGTCACGAAGATCCCCTGCAGGAGGGCACAGCAACCCACTTCAGTCTTCTTGTCTGGAGAAGCTCTTGGACACAGGAGCCTGGTGGGGCGCAGTCCATAGGGCTGCAGTGAGTCAGACAGGACTGAAGTGACTTCCCACACATGCACACATCTGCTGAAAGTGAAAGTGAAGTTGCTCAGTCGTGTCCGACTCTTTGCGTCCTGTGGACTGTAGCCCGCCAGGCTCCTCTGTCCATGGGATTCTCCAGGCAAGGATACTGGAGTGGGTTCCTACTCCTACAGAAAGGCAGGGACTGGAAGCCTACCTAAATCAGTAGAGGGGTAGTATTTCCAGGTGGCACGAACAGGAAAAGCTCAGTGGCTTTGCTCAGAATGTCACATTTACTTACAGAAACAACAGTATACTTACAGAAGAGGGGCAAATAAGTTTAAAAAATGCCATTGCCAGGGATGACCGTTCCAATCAGAATAAATCTCTTCTGCCTTGCTGTGGCTTTAATCTGACTTTATCTTCCACAGCTGGCTTTATTGAATGTTCTAAACTTTTCTGCACATGAAATATTTTGAAAATGCAATTCAATTGCCAGTAGCACGTGAATGAAATGAAACAAGGAAATGGCTCTTCAGTGAGTTTTGGCTTTTCCTTTTTCTGGATTAGTTGAGCAGCTGTTGGGCAGTAAGGCTACCAAAACGGCAATTTGAGCCAAATGAAACTCAATCAAACTGGACTGTTAATGCCAGTCAGACTTAGAATACTTGAGAGGAGTTTAGGGACAATGAGAGCACTCTAAAGGAGCTATTTCCTCTAAATGGATCATTCTTCTCTCTTCTCAGCTAGCCCAATTTGCTCACATTTTCACATCTTGGAAATGACTTATTCTATGCTTTGATGTATAAGTGCAAGTAGTACTAAAAGTTATGGGTTTTTTTTTTTAAGATTGTTGATGTGGGGATGGAGGAATGATTAAGTATGCTCAGTCCAATCTATATGTTCTTCCATTTAAGAAAGTCTTTTGAAAGACTGCTGTGTAATCAAGAGGATGTCCCTTGTGGCTCAGATGGTAAAGAATCTGCCTGTAATGCAGGAGACTCAGGTTCAGTCCCTGGATCAGGAAGATCCTCTGGAAAAAGGAACTGCAACCGACTCAGTATTCTTGCCTTGAGAATCCCATGGACAGAGGAGCCCAGCAGGCTACAGTCCATAGGGTCACAAAGAGCTGAACACAACTGAGTGACTGACACTTTTACTTTTCACTAAAAAACAAGATACCCTGCTTGATCTGAGTTCTCATTTTTCTTTAGAACTTCAGAATTACCTGTTGAGGTAAATGGGTTATTTTACAATTCAGGAGGCTTTGCAAATTGACTGATAAGTAGGATGAAGATGGTCTGGAGCACAGGCCTCTTGGAACTTGCTACAGTGCATCTGCCCATATAGCATGGACCTTCTTCAATTTTCAGGGCATTTTGTTAAGAAATACATGATGATGCCTGGAATGATTTTGAAGGAAAAACCTTAGTGCTAAAACTGCAAAGATGGCACTTCCGAATTCATTTCTCACCAAAACAGCAAATAATCTAGAGAAAGTATATCTTTAACAGCATCTCAAAATATTCCATCTGGAGAGGCCACAACAAATCTAACTCCTAATTCCTTCCTCATGATACCCATAAGGATTCCTTGTCCCTCCCCACAATATCATGGGGGGAAAGGAAAGCTATGTTGATAATGTCCTTGGTTTTATATATCCCCATTGCAGAGAACAATGATTTATTTATTGACCAGCTTTGCCAAAATGTTTTGGAGAAAGTAGGATTCCTTTAAAAGGGAACATGAGAGCCAGAATTGGGTTGTGGACCATGAATATTTAGTTCAAAATAGAGAGATGTATCTTTTCCCTTCCTGTTTTTACATGGTGCCATGCAGTACTTTCGTGTGTTTTTCTTTAACCTGGAACTCAGAAAATGCCTGAGTAGTTAATTTCTTGAGATGCAAACATACTTCCATAAGGTAGTAACTCATTTGGTAAAATTATCTAGCCAAGCAGATCTATTGGGAAATATCTAATACATACTCAGGGAGCATGGGAAGGGCAGAGCTGATATTTTGAAAGCAGGAGAGGATTCAGAAAATCAATTCTGGTAAGCTCAGTATGCTTTGTTCATCTAAGGCCATCCCTAGACACAAGTGACCCATGGCCTGTCCTGTTTTCAGGGAATAGCTAGCCACTTTGATATTATATTTGTGTTTGTTTGTTTGTAAATACAAAGAAACAGAGTATAGTCACAACTTCAATTGTTTTGACACTGCTTTGCAGACAAGATGGGGCTCTCTTATTTTCTCAAGGCTTAACTTGGTTTCCTTACAAACTGCAGTCCCAGAGTAGAAGGAAGAAAAAGGGGAAAAAAAATTGTTCCAAACTTTTGTTTCCGCTGTCCCCTTCTCCAGCTTCTTTCGGATGAATACTTGGGTAAATGTGAACATGTGAGGCAGCGCAGCCCCGTGCTGGAGGGAAGAGTTTAGGTCACTGGGGGCAGTATCCTCCAGCGGCTTGTGGCTCTGGGACCGTGTCCTCGGTCCACCCGGCAAGGGCTAGTACTGCTGACACTGTCAGCTGCTGTCCGCAGCCGGCAGGACGATGTCTGGCCGCTCTGGCCCTCCTTGCCAACGCAGCCTCAGTTCAGCTCTCGTGGGTGTTGGAGGTTCCCCCCGATTCTGCTCCATCTTCACTGTGGGGAACTCGCCACCAGCTCAGAGCTCTCTCCGCTTCCCATTACTTCCACTCTGGAGCTGCAAGGCTTCCTGTGTCTCCCCTGGCCACACCCAAACCAAGAGTACACAACACGGTAAAGGCAAGTGTCAGGGGATGCTTGGGAGTGCTTTTTTCTGTCAAACTACACCGCTGGGAAAGATTGAGGGCAGGAGGAGAGGGGGATGACAGAGGATGAGATGGTTGCATGGCATCACCGACTCAATGGACACGGGCTTGGGTGAACTCCGGGAGTTGGTGATGGACAGGGAGGCCTGATGTGCCGCGGTTCATGGGGTTGCAGCGAGTCGGACATGACTGAGCAACTGAACTGAACTGAACAGTGTTCCACCTGGTTTACTTAGATGTGGTTTGCTTCTGGTTGACAGTGCCAAGTCGGTTCAGTCACGTCTGACTCTTTGCGACCCTGTGTTCTGTAGCCTGGCAGTCTCCTCTGTCATGGATTCCCCAGGCAAGAATACTGGAGTGGGTTGCCATGCCCTCCTCCAGGGGATCTTCCCAACCCAGGGACTGAACCTGTCTCTTATGTCTCCTGCATTAGCAGGTGGGTTCTTTACCACTGAGCCACTGGGGAAGCCCAGAGTCATTCTTAAACCCCATGGGAAAACCCAGGACAAGCGATCTCCTCTGTCCTTAGTCTTCCCTCGCTTCTGAGGACCCTATCAAGTCCTTACCTTGTCTTATTGTATCTTAGCTCACCTCTCCTCATCTCATCTTCTTTTTCTAACTTCCTTCACTCTTCCAGGAATAGAAAAAAAAGCAGTCTTGTGCGCTCACTGCAAGTCCTATCTCCTTTTTATCGTGAGTTTTATGGCCTAGAGGCAAGAGGGATATTTTCTCTACATTCTGGTTTGGACAGATTTTATAAACTGAGTCTTGGACCTTGGTTCATGTTTGGGAGTTCGTATACACCCGTGGCAGATTCATGTCAATGTATGCCAAAACCAATAGAGTACTGTAAAGCAAAATAAAGTAAAATGGAAGCTCTAAAAATAAATAAATAAATAATATAATAAAATTTAAAAAAAATCAAGAAGGGTTTAGAGGAATTTAGCAAGCCTATTCTCTTATCTCTGTCTCTCCTCACCATTTCTGTTGTCCTGAGGATCTGAAGAGCTATAAATCTGCAAATGGGCATAAATTTCAGGGAGAATGAAAATGAATGGCCTTATTTTCACAGAGATATTATCCCTACCTATGCATGGGGTTGTTCATTTTACCATGCATGTATGTTTGGATTCCATGTACTAATGCACAGTTTCATCATATATGAACTTTATTCTTTGAAACGTGTGTCAGGGGTGTGGACAGACACCACCAGTGTTGACCATGAATACACGATGAGCAGGAAGATGTTTGAGGATATTTTCCCATTTCTCTAAGGCTGGATCCTCTTCCACCAGTTCATCCAAGCTTCATTGGCTTTACTTTACATTAGCTTTACTTGCTAGGAAAGCATGCACATAAGGGAGACACANTGACCATGAATACACGATGAGCAGGAAGATGTTTGAGGATATTTTCCCATTTCTCTAAGGCTGGATCCTCTTCCACCAGTTCATCCAAGCTTCATTGGCTTTACTTTACATTAGCTTTACTTGCTAGGAAAGCATGCACATAAGGGAGACACACCCAGCCTGGATGCTGTGTGAATGATTGGTTCTTTGCACTTTTGAAAGAGTAATTTAACTAGTCCAAGTATCCTTCAGCAAGAGCTCTGTTTTGTCTTTCTAGGATGTTATGTTGTGTATTTCATTCAATCTTCTGTGGCAGTGAGCATCCTGGTAGCCTTCTTTTAAATAAGTCTTCCTGTCATATTGCATTTTGTTTCTTATCTGCATCCTAGAGTGGAGAGCTACTTTTGACAAACTTCCAGTTGGAGTGCTATAATTTGCTACTCAATTATTGCCTTCCCCAGCAAATTCAATTAAAGACCCTAAGAAGATTTCTTACACCCACAGCCATTTAACATGCAAAATTACAGATGTTTAAATGGTCATCATTTTAATGATTTAGAACTTGGAAGAACAAGGAATATTTCTTATCTTATTGCCTTCCATTAGTTTGTTTAGAATTATTAAAGTTTTTCTAGGCTTTAAATTGAGAAAGTAATACATAAACCTTATTTTTAAATTCATATCCTTTGATATGTAATTAAAATAGTTTTCATTTATTCAGATGTTTGTGGAAAAGTTCTTTTCTCTTGAAGATCAATTTTCCATCAGTGATGAAAGTGATGGAAAGCAATGACATATAGATGTGTACTTTTAGACAGTAATTTAGGGTTCCATCATATAGCAATGACAGGAAATCCTATATAAAGACATAAATGGGAAATGATACCTGACAGGTGGATTTGGGGGGTAGGCTGATTGGCACTGTAAGGAAAAGACTATTTTGTTCCTTGATGGAAAATTAGTACAGAAATAGATGTGTGAGTCAAACCTCAGCACAATAATGACTTCCTGACAGGTACTCTCTCCAAACCCTCAGTACATTAAATTTAAATCCAAAAAACCACTAAACTTTAAACACTTTTCATTTTTTTCCTATAAATTGGAAGAAAAAGGAGTTTGCACTTTTAATAGGGACCACAGTACTTGGTAGGTATATAACAAATTGCTCACCGTGGACCAAGACAGATATTAAATAATACGGATGAGACAATTGATTGGCTTGTGGTGGAGAGCTGTGCAATGCACTAGGATTGGACATTAGCTTTTGAGTGGTTGAGACTGAACGTTACTGGAATTTGGAAGAATTCCCAGCACAAACAGAAAGAGATATGCCTCTGGCCCTTCAGTGGCTTAGGGAAACCAGAACCATCTTTGATATAGTACATGTTTTTCCAGCTTTCAATATTTTGTACATTATAAGTCTTGGGGAAAAGATTTTGTTGACTCCAGTAGCTCTCAAGCAGCTGAAGCAGAATACAAGCTGATTTCAAGTGTATAGTTAGTTACAGCTACAAGATCCAGCAGAACAAGGTCAACCACAGCTTAAATGTTGTTTAGCTGGCATTCAGCTGTCTGTGCCTCTTTGAAGGGAAAGACAAGAGACATTATTAGTTGAGTATCTATACTTTCAAACTGTGGTGGTGGAGAAGACTCTTGAGAGTCCCTTGGACAATAAGGAGATCAAACCAGTCAATCCTAAAGGAAATCAACCCTGAATATTCATTGGAAGAACTGATGCTGAAGCTCCAGTACTTTGGCCACCTGATACGAAGAGCCAACTCATTGGAAAAGATCCTGATGCTGGGAAAGACTGAAGGCGTGAGAAGTAGGGGGCGACAGAGGATAAGATGTTTGGTGGCATCACTGACTCAATAGACATGGGTCTGAGCAAACTCCGGGAGGTGGTGAAGGACAGGGAATCCTACAGTTAATGGGGTCGCAAAGAGGCAGACACGACTTGGCAACTGAACAACAAATAAAAGTAGAACAATGTTTTGGGCACTTTCCTATTTGACTTAAACTTCACAGCCTCCTGGGGAAATATGATGCCTATTTAAAGATGTGGAAGTGAAGTTTATGAAAGTTAAATAAACTATACTTAGTCCCACAACTGTAAGTTGGAAGACCTGTCCCTTGAGTTCTGGTCGGCCAACATTTTCCTTAGCTTTTCTGTACCATGCTTCCTTTCTGAATGACTTTTCCAGAAAATTCTATATATCCACTTCTTACCAATAGGTCTTGTCAGCGTTGATCCAACTTGCTCACTAACCTACTGTATTGATTTGCTAGGGCTGCTATAACAAAGTACCACAGACTGGATGACTTAAACAACTGAGGTTTATTTTCTCCCAATTCTGGAGGCTAGAAGTCCAAAATCAAGGTGTTGGCAGGTTTGAGTTCTCCTGAGACCTCCTTCCTTGGCTTGCAGATAGGTTCTTCATTGCTGTGTTAGGTTCTTCATTGCTGTGTTCTCCTGTGGTCTTTTCTCTGTGCATGCACACCCCTGCTATGTCTTTCTGTGTTCAAATCTTCTCATCTTCTAAGGACACCACTCAGATTGGCTCAGGGCCCACTTTAATGCCTACTTTAATTTAATCACTTCTTCATAGGTCCTCTCTGTAAATACAGTCACATTCTGAGGTGCTAAGAGTTTGGGCTTCAGCATATGAATTGAGAGAAGGGGATGCGATCAGCCCCTAACAGCCACTTGGATAATAATCAAGGCATTAGACTATTTCTTCTTGGGCTCTGCTAGGTCTTCCCCAGAGACCCAGAGAAAAGACCCCAAATGCTGTGCAGTGCCTACAGTGTCAGATCTTATTTTCGATTGTACTTATATAGCTCAGAAGTATGAATTGAGCAGTCCTTATCACTGTGGTGGTTTTTGTGCCTATTATATATAAGTTGAATTTATGCAAGTAGATTTAAATTTGTGAAGACAAAGTATTAAGATGAGGGCTTCTTATTGCTGAGTGAAGAAGTACTACCTACTTTTGTGTGGACATAAGCATAGACCATTCATGTGACGAGAAAAGATCCAGAGCTCTAGTGACAGCAAGACAAAGACGATTACGGAGGGCCTCACTGCATCCACGAAAGGAGATAAAATGGCAGGCACTTGGCTGGTTATTCTAGAAGCTTCAAGGAGTGAGTACCAGCAGTGTAGTGGGCAAGACAAAGACAGGAAGAGACAGCTGAGAGGCCTAGGGGCGTGTAGCTGCAGTCTAGAATCACTTATGGAGGAGGCTCTGGACTCCTGGTAGTAAAAGGACTGGTCATAACCAAATAGAATAATAATTTAAAGGACCGCAGTTAGAGTAGCTAATGATTATTGCATTCCTACTGTATGCCTTTCCTACTATGCGCCAGGCATACAGGGCTCTATGTACATGTTGTTAAGAATTTTACACCGACTTACATCTCCTCTGTGATCTTTCTTCCATGCTACAAGGATCTCATGACCAAAGCTTTTCCTTCCTGCTCTCATTTCAAGGTCCTCTCTACCCTCTCTCATCTGAGTAGCCCTTGAATTTTCTCATTCTCTATCCCCCAAACTCAGATTATCTGGTTTCTTGGAGGAACATCTAAGAATCTTCATCTAGCTGGTAGGTCAGGGATTTCCTTCCGTCTTGTTTCTACTTTGTTGTGGCTGTGTGGAGGAAAATCAGTATCTGTGGTACCATAAGAGAACAGATGGGAGAGGAGGGTAAATGTATGGTATTTTTAAAAGATGGAAACTTTAACGTATAACCCAACACTGTATCCTTGATAACTGTCTGTCTTTTCTAACTAGAATGGAAATTCTATCAGAAGATGTATCTCTCCCAGGCTCGTAGCATCAGCATAGGCAACCAGTACGTACTTATTGGATGAATAAATGAGGTATATAAAAATTTGAGCAGATGAAGGAATGAAGAGGAGAATTCTCCCTGGTGCTCATTTCTGCAGCCTTGGTTAACTTCCTAGGCTACTTCAATGTATAATTTCTTGCTCAAAATCATGGGCACAGAATCCTATAACTACTTTTTGGTTTGTATAATATTATCCCACAACAGAGCCTCCTACACATTTCCAAAGATTTGAAATAATAAAGGAAAGTCCTGTAAAATATCAGGCTTCCTATATTTAAAACTCTATTTCTTCTAGACATGTCTTCATGAGCAGAGATCATAAATGTCCTTTGTATTGAATTAGGCAGGTTTTTGGAAAATGAATTCTATAAGCTTTCTAGCTTTATTTTTCAAGAATGCATTAAGATCAGCAGCAGATGGTAAGCTCTTTGGACTAGGTCTTGTGCGTTTTGCTTGTAAAATGAGAACACAGATTCTGAATCTAGGCAGTTGTGTTGGAATTCTAGCTCCCCATTCTTGCTACCTTACAGGGTCTTGGCAAGTTGATTAACCTTTCTCACTGGGTTTCATCATCTATAAAACAGGGATCATAATAATGTCTGCCTCATAGTTATGCTGTGAGAATTAAATGAACACTTAGAACAGGTTTTCACACACAGGAGAGCAGTACAAGTGTGAGTAACTGTTACTGTAACAGGATGTGGAATCCTTAACACTGAATGATAATTTGCTTCTTAAAGGGCCCCATGAATTAAATAGCATCTCATGTGGGCGGCAAAGAACAAAGTATCATGATAAAGACACATCCTGTGCTAGGCTGGGCAGTCTATATGCATTATCTCATTTAATCTTGACATCATTCCCATTTGCAAAACAAGAGCAAAACCAAACCAAACCAAACCAAACCAACAAACAAAAATCTTAGGTTAAAAATGTGTAAGTTCTTATTCCTAATAAATGAAAGTCAGATTTCAGTCTGGCTTTGTCAGATTCTGAAGTCTATTTTGTTTTCATGGTTTAAGTGCAGAACTACTTAGAGAGAGAAAGTTGAAGTTTAGAAAATGTTCAGCTACAGGCCTCTGTGCTAAAAATATTAAAGTGGCTGTAGAATACCTAATTTGGTTTCCCCAATTAAGCAGATTAACTCTCTGGAGAAAAGAGTAATTTCCTTTGTAGTATATTGCAAAATCTTATCAATTTTTACTGAAGAGAAAGAGGCCTAAAATATAGGTTTAAAAATACAATTTTAGATTTAAAGAATTTTTTTGTAAAGAATGAGTACTGGTTTGAGGATCTGGGATCATAATCAATTGTGATTTAAATTCTTAGAGCTATTGTTCTTATTTGTGCATATGGTTTGCTTTTTTGTTTTGTTTTTAAAGGACCTCTAAGTCTTTAGAGGACACATACTTGGAAACAAGATCCCCATCATCCATGAGCTCCTATTTCTATTTCTTTATCTCAACGTGTCCTCCTTCCCATCTCCTTTTACAACTGTAGCAGTCTTGGTTATGTGACGTGTTTTAATGTATAGGGTGTATGTATGTGTGTGTATTTTCTCCCACCTTATGCTTTAATCTCTATTTAATAATATCACTACCTTTTGCTTTTTTCTTTCTCCTTACTTTCACTTTATTTCTCATTGATTTCTCTTCTCTTCTTCCCTCACAATATAGACCTGGAGTCTGTTTTATTTATATCTGATAAAGCTATGTGCTCTCCATTCCTACTTTAACCTATCAAAAGAATAGTTGATATTTCTTTGTATTTAAAAAGCTGACCCTAAACAACAAGGTCCTACTGTATAGCACCAAGGTCTTGTATATTCACTATCTTGTAATAAACTATAATGG
>SJYX01020439.1:16398-26799 GCA_006410675.1 Oreotragus oreotragus
TGGATGGATGGATGGGTGGATGGATGGATGGATGGATGGGTGGATGGGTGGATGGATGGGTGGATGGATGGATAGGTGAGTGGATGGGTGGATGGATGGATGGGTGGATGGATGGATGGGTGGATGGGTGGATGGGTGGATGGATGGGTGGATGGATGGATGGGTGAGTGGATGGGTGGATGGATGGATGGGTAGATTGGTGGATGGATGGATAAGTGGTTGGATGGGTGGGTGGGTGAGCAGATGGGTGGACACTAGTGGTTGGGTCTCTTCTCCCCTCGAGATGCAACCAGAACCCAGGCTGGGTTCTGCACTGGCATCAGCTGCTCAAGAGGAGGCATTAATGCAGGAGGAAGGAACCTTGCCTCTGTCATCTCCCCTGCGGGGAGGGGGTCACCCCACCTCTGGGCTCTACCTGGGGTCCATGTGCACTCAATCTCAATCTGAGTGGTCAGCCCCCACTCGGAGGTGCCCCTGCCCTCTCAGGCCGAGGCCTGTAGGAGCTCTGCAGGGCTGAGGAGCCCTCAAGTGCTGAGCACCACTCTGCTCTTGGGTGGCCCAGCTGGGGCCAACTCTACGCCAGGCCTACATTTACGTCTGAAAGAACCCCCACAGGATCCCCACCACACATACACTCACCTAGTGTCTCTGGGAGACCAATGACCCTTGTTAGACCCTCATCATGTGCAGGGACTGCCCGCATGCCCGCCCACCACCCACTTGGAAGCAGCCGCTACCCCAGACGCATGTAGTAATCAACTCCTGGAACCTTGGGAGATCCAAATAAAGCAGCCTATAATCACAGGGCCCAAAATAGCCATGCCAGAGAGGCCATCTGCCACCTCGGGCATCCCTTGGGACCCCACGGCACCCCCACAGCGTGGCTGGGCTCTTGGCCCTCTCTGGTGGGCAGGCAAGTTCAGCCATGCTAAGCACACCCAGCAGGTCACCTGAGAGCTCAAAATCAGCTCGGGGGCTGGCCTGTGGCTGAGCACCTCCAGGGTCGGAGCCGCCCAGACCTCCGGGCCGCGTCCCTCCTCCTGCCGGTTCTTGGCCTCACTGTGCGGATGCCGCCCTCCCTGCGGGGCTGGCTCATGGGCCACTGCCCTCACCGAGACTCCAGCCTCCTCAGTGCTCAACTCTACCCTGCTGCTCCCCACAGGACCCTTGCCCACCCTCCTCTGCCAGCCGACCCCCTGCTGGCTGGGTGGTGCCTCCCAAGCAGGCACGTCGCCGTCATAACCCGCAGAACTTGTGGAGGGAATCCTAGAGGAAAAAGGGTCTTTGCAGGGGTGAATAAGCTACGGACCTCAAGGTGAGACCTCCTGGATTATCGGGGTGACTCTCAATCCACTGTCACGCATCCTGTGAGACACAGAGACACACACAGAGGACAGAGCATGCAAGGACAGGGGACGCGGCCACACGGAGCGGGGCCACACGGAGCGGCGGCCACACGGAGCGGGGCCACAGACCCGAAGAGGCTCCGCGAAGGGACGGCCCTGCTGAGACCTTTCTCTCTGGCCCGACTGTGCGGCTTGCTGTTTGAAGCTGCCCACGTAGGGGGACACCAAGGCCCCCAGGTCACGCTCACATCCCTGTCTCGCATACTGTAGTGGGTGTCAGAATATGCTGGTGGGGGGGGTGGCTCATGAAAACGTCATCGCGGTCCCGCCTTCAGAGTTTACACTCCTGTGGGTGCAGGTGGGACCTGGGAGGTCATGGCCGACGGGGCCCCAGCGTGGCTGCCCTGGGACCCCACCTGGAGAGCTACTGCTCTATGTGGCCCCGCCAGACTGTGCAAACCATTCTCTGCCTGGCCTGGCCCGGCCCCCAAAGACGCCGTCCTGGCCCCACAGTGCCTCCCCTTCCTGCGGCACTCAGCCCTGAGAAGCACTTCCCCGGGGATGCCTCCCTCGCACGGTCTCCGCCTCCGCTGCACTGGGGGTCTGCAGCCGGCCCGCACCGCTCCACCCGCACTGGGGGTCTGCAGTCAGGTGCGCCTCGCGCGGCTGGGGTGCGGCTGCTGTTTCCGGGAGAGCTGTTTCCGCTGCTGCTCCTGACGACTGTGAGCACAGGCAGCCTCGCGGCGCCCCCGAGACTGCTTGGGGTCTGACCAGGACCAGGGCTCCCAAGAGCCACCAGGACACCGGCATGTCAGCAGCCCTGGCTCCCCAGGAGCCCACCCTGCCTCCTCGTTCTGGGTGGTCTGTGCCCCCTGGGGTTCCCCAGCTCGTGTGCAGTCCTCACCCCTGGACGATGGAACCAGGAAGCGAGGCCTCCGGGAGTAAAGGGGGGTGAGACGAGGGGTCAGCGAGGGGGCCCGTGCCTCGCTTGCTCCAGCAGCCCAGCTGGGGGTGCAGACACGTGGGCGAGCACGTCCCCTAGCAGGGCATGCGCTCCTGGGGGCGGGGGCACCAGATACACCACGGCCTAGAGCCCCCGACCATGTGCTGCCTGGGCTGGCCATCTGCCCGCTCAGTCCCCCAGCACTGCCCTGGCACAGCCCGGTGTTCCAGGCTGGGCCCGGCTGCCCAAGTTTCGAGCCCGGCTCTCCACGCATGGTCTGTGTCCCTGCTGCCAAGTCCTGCACCCGCTGAGCCTCAGTTTACCCATCTGTGACATGGGGGTGATGCAATTACCAGTCTAAGCGGCCCACAGAGCCGCCAGGTGTAGTGAGGTGTGTGTCCTGGTGGCTCACGCATACAAAGGGCCACAAGTGCTAGTCACCACAGGTTTAGGGGGCCGCGGTCCCTCGGGGGAGGGCCAGTCATATGGAACGCAGCGGGGCCTGCTTGGAACCCCCCCCCAGGAAGACCCTGGATCCCTGCCCCCAAGAGCTTGTGCACTGGCAGGATGACCCAGCAGCTTTCCTCCCCACCCCACCTGGTGGGTCCCCTCACGGAGGGACCAGGCACTTGGGCCCGGGCCCTCCCCGCCCTCCACTCCCACCACAGGCCCCGTTGCGCTTCCAAGGGTGGCAGAGGCCTGCTGTGCTGGTGCTGGCGGGGCCTCTGGCTAGAGTCAGCCCTCATCTCCCAGCTCTGCACAGAGCCGAGGTGCTGAAGGGCGCACCTCCCGGGCTGTGCGGCCAGGACTCCTGCCACTGGGGGCCTCTGACACCAACCTGGGCCCCCCTCAGCCCAGGCCAAGCCCTTCTGGGGCTCCCCCCGACCCAAGAGCTGGTTCCCCTGGGCAGGCTGCTCGTGGTTCCTCCTGGCCGTGGCTCCACCCTGGCATGACACGTCCAGCCTGGCACCCCCCAGGCAAGTCAGGGAGGAAGCAAGTGTGTGGGGGTGTTGTGGGCCCAGATAGCCTGGGTGCCAGGTAGGACAGGTGCCCCGGCCGCCCCTGCTCCCGCCACTCTCCCCTCCCCAAGCCCACTTCCTGTCCCGGGAGCACAGGACGGAGCCTCCATGGGTGGTCCAGGGGCATCCCCAGGGGTCTACGCAGCCTTCCCCAGGGGTCTACGCAGCCTTCCCCAGGGGTCTACGCAGCCGTCCCCAGGGGTCTACGCAGCCTTCCCCAGGGGTCTACGCAGCCGTCCCCAGGGGTCTACGCAGCCTTCCCCAGGGGTCTACGCAGCCGTCCCCAGGGGTCTACGCAGCCTTCCCCAGGGGTCTACGCAGCCGTCCCCAGGGGTCTACGCAGCCTTCCCCAGGGGTCTACGCAGCCGTCCCCAGGGGTCTATGCAGCCTTCCCCAGGGGTCTACGCAGCCGTCCCCAGGGGTCTACGCAGCCTTCCCCAGGGGTCTACGCAGCCGTCCCCAGGAACCCGAGCCCGACGGGCCCATGGGCCTGGCTCGCTGTGGACAGGTGGCCCCTGGAGGCAGCCCCGCAGACAGGGGGACCTTCTCCTGGCCCCGATGGAGAAGGAGGGAGGCGCGGTGGCTTTCCTGCAGCTGTGACGGGGCACACGGCCTTGGAGAAAGACCCCTGCGTGAGGCTCTGAGCTTGTCCAAGCCTCTGTTCACTCCTCTGAGAGCAGAGACGACCCCTGCTACGGGGCTCAAGCATGGAGTCGGGTCACGCCTGCAAGACACCTTGTGGGGAGCGCAGGCACACGGGCACCCGATGGCGGCCCAGCCCTCGCCTCTCAGCCTGGCAACCTGGGCTTCCGCGTCCACCTGTGACGGGGTGCCTGAGTCAGGTGGAGGCCCTCACTCTGATGGAACAGCCACAAAACAGGACCTTCAGGTAGGGCGGGGGAGGCAACGGCACCCCACCCCAGCACTCTTGCCTGGAGAATCCCAGGGACGGAGGAGCCTCGTGGGCTGCAGTCCATGGGGTCGCTAACAGTCGGACAGACTGAGCGACTTTACTTTCACTTTTCTCTTTCATGCATTGGAGAAGGAAATGGCAACCCACTCCAGTATTGTTGCCTGGAGAATCCCAGGGACGGGGGAGCCTGGTGGGCTGCCGTCTGTGGGGTCGCACAGAGTCGGACACGACTGAAGTGACTTTGAAGCAGCAGGTAGGGCGAGGCCCCCTTCTCTGCAACACACACACGCTCGCACAAGTACGCTCTGACGTCTTGCAAGCAGAGGCCCGCGTTCCGTCCTGTCCCAGAGGCCGGCCACTCCCCACGGTCCTGCACACCCAGCAAGTCCAAAGGGGCCCTGTGCCCGCCCGGCTCACCCCTGACACACGTCTCGCCTACCCCTCGATCAGCACGTTCTCCCTGAGCCCCTACCACGCGCCGGGCTCTCGGTGAGCAGCCTGGCCATCCAGCCAGGAGTCCTCTCCATCACCACGACCCGTGCTCACCCATGGTGGGTCGACAGCGCCACCCACACGAGGACCCGCGGAGGTGGGAGCACCAGACGTGCCACGCGTGTCTGCAAGAGTGGCAGCTCCTCCTGTGCTAGCAGGGGCCTCCCTGGTACTGGAGAGAGCGGGAGCACCGAGGCCAGGCCGCCGCGGGCCTCACAGGGGTGAAGGCAGGAGCCGAGCCTTGAGCCAGGCACCCCCCGCCCCCAGAGCCCTGACAGGCGGCATCTTGATATTCCCAGAGCCGGCCAACCGCTCCTTCAGCGCCGCCTCCAGGCTGGCCTCCTTGACTGCTGCTGGGGTGACTCCCGTTGAAGGCCCTGTGATGGCTTCCCAGGCCCGAAGCACAAACCCTGGATCCCTGGCAAAGGCGCTCCCCCTGGCCTCTTGCTGATTCCAGACCTCGCTCCTCTCCTGGCCCTCCCACCAGCTCCCCTGCCCCTCCCACCAGCTCCCCTGCTACACGCACGGCCGACCCAAGTGGCCCCGTGCACGTGCTCTGCGGCCTCTCAGTCCTCCCGAGTCCCCGCACATGCTGTTCCCTGCGCCGGGGACGCCCTTCCCTGCCCCTTCACCTGACACTTACTAGCCCTTCAAGATGCGAAAGGCTCGGCTTTTGCCTCCCCAGGGAAGCCTCAAGCGCATGTGAAACAGGCGGGCGGAGGAGCCAAGTGATCAGCACCCGCTCTCCTGAACCCCTGCAAAGTGGGCGGGGGGCCGGGCCCCACGGGTGGACGGGCCGCTGGGCACAGAGGGCCAGCGTGGTGGCGGCCAGGACCAGAGCCAGCTGCCCTGCGGGCCAGAGGACCGCTAGAGGCAACGGGTGCGCGGCAGGCCAGGGGCCTGATCTGACCCCGAGCCCCCGGGCCGCAGGGAGGCTGCCAAGGAAGCCGGCCATCGAGAGTCCTGGCCGCGGGGCCGCCCTGCTCAGAGAGCGCAGGAGTGCCTCTGTGGCCCAAGACCCTCGGGTCCCCAAGCACACAGAAGACAGGAGTCTCAAGGACAAAAGGAAGCTTGGAGTGAGTGTGAAGGAAGCCAGCAAAGGTCCTTAACCCGTGGAAACCACCCCCCCCACCCGAGGAACTGTTAGTCTGCCCTTGTTGGGCAGCGCGAGCAACACAGGCCTCCTAGTCACTGACCTTTGACCTTGGCCAGCATTGAGCTGGATGGAGGGAGAGGAGCTGGTGGGGCCCGAGGCCCAGCACGTGCAGGGACGAGGGGACATGGGCGGGTGAGGGGGCGGGGGCAGCTGGGGAGCAAGGAGAGGACCCACAGGCGGGGAGACGCCACCCACTCCACCTGCCTCAGGGCCCCTAGGCCCGACCCCAGCTTTGAGTCCCCCCAGCCACCTAGTCTCCAGTCAAATTCAGCCGGCTCACAGGCTCACACTGGGCACCGGCCTGTTCCAGGCCCGCCCCGTGCACCCAGCACCTGCCCTGAGCACCGAGCGGCCGGGCCCTCCCTCACTCCACCTGTCTCTGCTTCCACCCGGAACCGCGACGGCCCAGTGGATGGACAGAAACCGCAGGGCTCTGGGCAGGGCTGGACGGGTCCCTGGTGGCCCACGAGGCATCTGAGCTGAAAGCCCCGCCTAGCCCGGGAGCTGGCCAGGTCAGGGAGACAGCCCCGTCCGGCCGCGGTTCTGGGGCGGCAGCTTCCAAGCCTGCCCAGGCTCCGTGGCGGAAGGCCAGACGGCCCAGGATGGCGCCTGGGGCCACCCAGGGAGACCCCGNTCCCCAGGGGTCTACGCAGCCGTCCCCAGGGGTCTATGCAGCCTTCCCCAGGGGTCTACGCAGCCGTCCCCAGGAACCCGAGCCCGACGGGCCCATGGGCCTGGCTCGCTGTGGACAGGTGGCCCCTGGAGGCAGCCCCGCAGACAGGGGGACCTTCTCCTGGCTCCGATGGAGAAGGAGGGAGGCGCGGTGGCTTTCCTGCAGCTGTGACGGGGCACATGGCCTTGGAGAAAGACCCCTGCGTGAGGCTCTGAGCTTGTCCAAGCCTCTGTTCATTCCTCTGAGAGCAGAGACGATCCCTGCTACGGGGGCTCTCAAGCATGGAGTCGGGTCACGCCTGCGAGACACCTTGTGGGGAGCGCAGGCATGCGCGCACCCGATGGCGGCCCAGCCCTCGCCTCTCAGCCCGGCTTCCGCGTCCACCTGTGACGGGGTGCCTGAGTCAGGTGGAGGCCCTTACTCTGATGGAACAGCCACAAAACAGGACCTTCAGGTAGGGCGGGGGAGGCAACGGCACCCCACCCCAGCACTCTTGCCTGGAGAATCCCAGGGACGGAGGAGCCTCGTGGGCTGCAGTCCATGGGGTCGCTAACAGTCGGACAGACTGAGCGACTTCACTTTCACTTTTCTCTTTCATGCATTGGAGAAGGAAATGGCAACCCACTCCAGTATTGTTGCCTGGAGAATCCCAGGGACGGGGGAGCCTGGTGGGCTGCCGTCTGTGGGGTCGCACAGAGTCGGACACGACTGAAGTGACTTAGCAGCAGCAGGTAGGGCGAGGCCCCCTTCTCTGCAACACACACACGCTCGCACAAGTACGCTCTGACGTCCTGCAAGCAGAGGCCCGCGTTCCGTCCTGTCCCAGAGGCCGGCCACTCCCCACGGTCCCGCACACCCAGCAAGTCCAAAGGGGCCCTGTGCCCGCCCGGCTCACCCCTGACACACGTCTCGCCTACTCCTCGATCAGCACGTTCTCCCTGAGCCCCTACCACGCGCCGGGCTCTCGGTGAGCAGCCTGGCCATCCAGCCAGGAGTCCTCTCCATCACCACGACCCGTGCTCACCCATGGTGGGTCGACAGCGCCACCCACACGAGGACCCGCGGAGGTGGGAGCACCAGACGTGCCACGCGTGTCTGCAAGAGTGGCAGCTCCTCCTGTGCTAGCAGGGGCCTCCCTGGTCCTGGAGAGAGCAGGAGCACCGAGGCCAGGCCGCCGCGGGCCTCACAGGGGTGAAGGCAGGAGCCGAGCCTTGAGCCAGGCACCCCCCGCCCCCAGAGCCCTGACAGTCGGCGTCTTGATATTCCCAGAGCCGGCCAACCGCTCCTTCAGCGCCGCCTCCAGGCTGGCCTCCTTGACTGCTGCTGGGGTGACTCCCGTTGAAGGCCCTGTGATGGCTTCCCAGGCCCGAAGCACAAACCCTGGATCCCTGGCAAAGGCGCTCCCCCTGGCCTCTTGCTGATTCCAGACCTCGCTCCTCTCCTGCCCCTCCCACCAGCTCCCCTGCTACACGCACGGCCGACCCAAGTGGCCCCGTGCACGTGCTCTGCGGCCTCTCAGTCCTCCCGAGTCCCCGCACGTGCTGTTCCCTGCGCCGGGGACGCCCTTCCCTGCCCCTTCACCTGACACTTACTAGCCCTTCAAGATGCGAAAGGCTCGGCTTTTGCCTCCCCAGGGAAGCCTCAAGCGCACATGAAACAGGCGGGCGGAGGAGCCAAGTGATCAGCACCCGCTCTCCTGAACCCCTGCAAGGTGGGCGGGGGGCCGGGCCCCACGGGTGGGCGGGCCGCTGGGCACAGAGGGCCAGCGTGGTGGCGGCCACCCCTGCGGGCCAGAGGACCGCTAGAGGCAACGGGTGCGCGGCGGGCCAGCGGCCTGATCTGACCCCGAGCCCCCGGGCCGCAGGGAGGCTGCCAAGGAAGCCGGCCATCGAGAGTCCTGGCCGCGGGGCCGCCCTGCTCAGAGAGCGCAGGAGTGCCTCTGTGGCCCAAGACCCTCGGGTCCCCAAGCACACAGNGGCCTGATCTGACCCCGAGCCCCCGGGCCGCAGGGAGGCTGCCAAGGAAGCCGGCCATCGAGAGTCCTGGCCGCGGGGCCGCCCTGCTCAGAGAGCGCAGGAGTGCCTCTGTGGCCCAAGACCCTCGGGTCCCCAAGCACACAGAAGACAGGAGTCTCAAGGACAAAAGGAAGCTTGGAGTGAGTGTGAAGGAAGCCAGCAAAGGTCCTTAACCCGTGGAAACCACCCCCCCCACCCGAGGAACTGTTAGTCTGCCCTTGTTGGGCAGCGCGAGCAACACAGGCCTCCTAGTCACTGACCTTTGACCTTGGCCAGCATTGAGCTGGATGGAGGGAGAGGAGCTGGTGGGGCCCGAGGCCCAGCACGTGCAGGGACGAGGGGACATGGGCGGGTGAGGGGGCGGGGGCAGCTGGGGAGCAAGGAGAGGACCCACAGGCGGGGAGACGCCACCCACTCCACCTGCCTCAGGGCCCCTAGGCCCGACCCCAGCTTTGAGTCCCCCCAGCCACCTAGTCTCCAGTCAAATTCAGCCGGCTCACAGGCTCACACTGGGCACCGGCCTGTTCCAGGCCCGCCCCGTGCACCCAGCACCTGCCCTGAGCACCGAGCGGCCGGGCCCTCCCTCACTCCACCTGTCTCTGCTTCCACCCGGAACCGCGACGGCCCAGTGGATGGACAGAAACCGCAGGGCTCTGGGCAGGGCTGGACGGGTCCCTGGTGGCCCACGAGGCATCTGAGCTGAAAGCCCCGCCTAGCCCGGGAGCTGGCCAGGTCAGGGAGACAGCCCCGTCCGGCCGCGGTTCTGGGGCGGCAGCTTCCAAGCCTGCCCAGGCTCCGTGGCGGAAGGCCAGACGGCCCAGGATGGCGCCTGGGGCCACCCAGGGAGACCCCGTCCCCGCAGCCTTCCACAGGGGCTGGGCACCTGCTTGCACGTACACCCCTCCCAAGGAAACCAAGGCCAGGAGCGCACCGTCGGAACCTGGGGTTCAGGCCCAGGCAGAGGCGCCCAGCCTGCTCCCCAACTCACAGAGACTGCAGGCCTGGCAGCTCCCACAGCGCCTCCGCGGGGATCCCTCCCAGCCGGTTGTTTTGCAGCATCCTGTGAGGAGGAGAGGGCTTGAAGGACCCCACCCAGAGCCCACAGGGCCCAGCCTGAGCCCCGAGCCCCGACTGTCCCCTGGGGCCCACAGGGCCGGGAGGGCACCTCCCAGGGGCTTCGGGGACGAGGCACCCGGGAAGACATGAAGGCGACACCCAGGGCAGCAAAGGCGGAAAAGCAGGGCCCCCTGCCCCGGCATCCCGGCCCAGAAGATGCCGCCTCTCCTCCCCAGCCCTCAGCCCCCTCTGCAGCTGAGAGCCTGCGGCTTCCCTGGGAAGGGGAGGCTGTGAAGGTGCCCAGGCAAACGCCTCTGTGGTGTGCGTGTCTGCAGAGACAACTTGCGGCACCCAGGTCGGCAAGCCAGCACATACAACGCCGCAAAAGCAGGCACATGAGCCGCTCGAGGACTGCCCTCCTAGACCGGCAGGGCTGCGAGTCTGAGAGCGAGAAGGGGAGAAATGGGGACCCCAACCTGCCTCCCTGCCCGGGGGCAGCAGCACTGGGCGGAGCAGGACAGACAGACAGAGAGAGGAGGCAGGAAGGACTGAGGGCCGGCGGGAGGCCAAGAGAGGCAGGTGGGGCCGGGATGGGGCGCCCGCAGGTGGAGCAGGAGCGGGGCAGGCAGGGGCCAGGGCTCCAGGGCCCGGAGGCAGGAGGGGGTGAGGGACAACACCGAGCGAGGAGGGCGCTTGGGAGCAGGAATCTCCCAGGCAGAGTGGACAGGGCACCCACCCACAGACAACGTGGGGCAGAGAAGAGACCCCTTTCTAGATGGTGCAGCCCA
>SJYX01020439.1:30405-42899 GCA_006410675.1 Oreotragus oreotragus
TACTTTGGCCATTTCATGCAAAGAGTTGACTCATTGGAAAAGACCCTGATGCTGGGAGGGATTGGGGGCAGGAGAAGGGGATGACAGAGGATGAGACGGCTGGATGGCATCACTGACTGGATGGACGTGAGTCTGAGTGAACTCTGGGAGTTGGTGATGGACAGGGAGGCCTGCACGCTGCACTCCACAGTGTCACAGAGTCAGACACGACTGATTGAGTGAGCTGAACTGACACCTCAGTGACCACCTTGTGGGAAGAAGGCCTGCAGGTCAGGGCGGGGCTGTGGGGGTGGCAGGGCAGGGGGTGGCTCACCGCTGCAGGGGGGCTTCAGGCTCTCCGGGGTTGGCCCCCAGGATCCGCTTCGCCCCTAGCGCTGGATCAGGCCCTCCGAGGACCCTCCCCAGCCTGCCCTCAGATCCCCTGCGTCCGTTCGTACTTCCTTTCACCCACACTCTTCCCAGGGACAGGGCGGGGACTAGGGTCTGGCAGAGGCTGCCTTCACGTCCCCTCCCTCAAGGGGGCTGTGGGGTCAACGGAAGAGCAACGCAGGGTCCTCTTCCATCCTCACGTTCCTTCTGCTTCAAGGACACAGATGCCTGGGAACTGGAGCGGGGGATCCCGTGCTGCGGCCAGAGTGGGGCCAGGGTTCAAAGGGCAGTTAAGAAAGCAGCGTGGGTCTCCTCTGCAGGAACAGTCCAGCTCCTCCTGGCCTGAGACGCCTGAACCTGCCCTGGACCCGCGGGCCGTGCTCGCAGTGCACCGCGCTTCCTGACACCGGTGTGAGCATCGGGGCTGCTAAACATCTGTTTGCGAACCACCCACTTTCTTACGGACAAGGCAGAAGCAAAGGCCCGGAAATAATTAAAGGGGAAAGTGAAGATACGGAAACAAGCAAGCCAGGGGCAAAGCAAGACACAGGCTCCAAGCCTCCTTTTGCCCAGAGTCCTCAAAGCTGAGCCTCCACGTAACACGGGACTTAGACTTACAGGATTTTCAGGCTGCTGAGGCCAGAGAACGCTTGTGCCGGGATGTGCGAGAGCCGGTTCCCCGAGAGGCGCCTGCAAACCAGAGAGCAGGGCGGGGGATGCTGGCGGGCGGCCGGGCAGGGTGGTGGCCCCACACGGAGTCCCGGGACGTGGGTGGGGAGGGTGGTGGTCAGACGGCCCCGCTGACCTCACAAGGACCCCACTTGCGAGGAGGAAACCAAGGCTCAGTTCAGTGTGTGGGCATCTCCCAGACCCGATTATCTTCTGGGCCACGTCCACCCACAGCCTGCCCTGTGCTGTCCTGTCAGCAGGGGAGCTAGATGCGTGGGTCTCCCTGAGCCCCAAACTGCACAGCCAAGCCCACTAATCTGGAGCAGAAACGGGCCGTACAAAGGAATCCAACACTGTGGTCTAATCAAGCATGTCCACGCTGGTCGCGAGTGACCATCAACTTCAAAAGGAACAGATGAGACAGAGCGCGCCTGACACGCGTCCCCATCGGAGCCTGCACGGCGCCTGGGGGCCTCCAGGGTCCCCATGGGCATCGCCGGGACTCAGCTCCCAGAGGCCTGCTGACAGCTCAGAGGCTGTCTGTTTTAATCTCTCTACTGAGCGTCTCTAGTTGACCTTTATTGTTTTTCCTTTCATTTTGCTTATTTTACTTCATCTTATTTCATCTTACTTTATTTCACTTTATTTGGCTCCTTTTCACTTTTATCACAGAGAGTGGAATTTTCATTTTGCGGCATGCGGGCTTCTCTCAAAACTTTCTGTTTCAAAAGAGGCGCTGTGCTCTTTCGGGTCTCCACGCTTGGGTTCCGTAGGAGGGCGTTTTTACCTCCAAAACGGGCCAGCAAGCCCCTCGGGGAGTGGAGGACAGAGCACCAGCCCGGGGCTCAGGGTGTGCGCGTCACCGGACCGACTCTGTGGCCTCCGTCCTGCGCTCCTTCTCACCAGGCAGGCCCCCTCCGCGGCCTCGCTGTCCCTCCCCTGAGAGCTGTCCAGGGTTCCTCCGAGAGGCCTCTCCCTGCTCCGGGCCAGCACGCGTCCTGACCCCGAGAGCCAGCGTCCACTAGGCGCTGCTCATGCGCTCGGGCAGGGCACAGTGCCCTCAGGGGCCTGTCCAAGGGCCAGTGGGGAGGGCTGTGCGGGGGGAGAGGGCTCAGGGTGCAGGTGGAGTGGTGAGTGTTTGGAACCAGGAGCCGGTGATCTGAGAGTTTAAGCGAAACCAGCAGAACCCCAAGATTGGCGGTGCCCAACATGAACCAGCGGCTGGGGTCCTGGGAATCAGGCAAGGAGGAGGGTGGGATGGGAAGAGGGTGGCCTGGCTTCCCCGAGGAGACAGAAGGCGCTCGGCCGAGAAGCTGACTCACTCATGCACCGCACTAGCGCGTCCGGCCAGCACGCAGGCTTCTAGGCTGCGCGAAGGGACAAACCAGAGAGGGCTTCCTGGAGGAAGTGGGCCTTGCGTTGGCCCTGATAAGAGTAGAGAGATAACCTGCTGGGCTGGAGGGGAAACTGGCTCCCGTGGAGCACAGCTGGCGGGTGGGCTTGGGCCAGGTGAGGGCGGGTCCTTGAAGCGGCTTTTCTGGCTTGTGGAGAACTAGAGAAGGCTTGTGAGCTGGTGAGAGCCGCCCGCAATGGACAGAGTGTATCAGAGAGGGAGCAGAGGTGTGTCCTCACGCGCTGGCAGCCCCCGGCGGAGGGGACGTCCAGGGCGGCAGCAGCGGTGGGGATGGGGACGAGGGGCCCTCACTGCAGAGCGAGAACCCCCAGGACAGGAGCGTGGCCAGCGGCCAGACCCCGGGGGACAAGCGCAGGTCAAGGACGGCCCAAGGAAAGGGGCTTCCCTGGTGGCTCAGCTGCTAACGAATCCGCCTGCCATCTGGGGGACCTGGGTTCGATCCCTGGGTCGGGAAGATTCCCTGCAGAAGGGAAAGGCCACCCACTCCAGTGTTCTGGCCTGGAGAATTCCACGGCTGTACAGACCTAGAGTCACACAAAGAGGTGGAGACGACTCAGCGACTCTCACTTTCCAGGAAGGGAGAAGCGATGACAGAAAGCTGGTCAGCTGCAGGGAGGCGGAGGCTCGCGTCCGAGCTCCTGTGCCCACGCTGCCTCCACTCAGCCCCACACTCGGCAGGGGGTGCTGACCCCCCTCTCAGAACGGCTCCTCCGCCGACTCCCCCTCCCCCCAGGGAGCCCAGGGCCCCGTTGTCAGAGGTCACAGGGCCCCCTCCAGCCCCTCCCACTCCCGACCAAGGCCGCTACTCACAGCTCCTCCAGGCAGTGCAGGTGGCGGAAGACGCCAGGCCAGAGCTCCGTGAGGTTGTTCATGCTCAGGTCTCTGCAAGACAGAAGCAGGCAGATGGGCAGGCCGTGTCCCCCAGGCCCCACGCGAAGCTCCCCGGGGCTCCCTCCTCCCGGTGGGATGGGCCATGATGAGAGCCGAGGAGGGAGCTGAGCCCCCAGCAGGGACGAGCCAGAGAAAAGTTCACAGAACGTTAGAGCAGGATGGGGCTACTCAACACGCAGGACTCCTGTGGACGTTTCATCCAAGCCCCCGCGGGCTCCTGGAACCACCCCGACTGGCNCCGGCCATGCGGCCTTTCCCACCAGCCCTCGGGGCGCTCCGTGCACCTGGCTGTACACCCCCAGGGCAGGGCCCGGAGAGGGTCCACGGGCGAGCCTGGCAGCCTGCACACGGGAGCGTTCTCAGCGCTCGACCCTGGACCACCAGGGAAGCTGGGAGGGGCAGAGAGCAGGAGGACCCAAAACTAGGCCGGGTTGGGGTAGTAGGAGGCCCGCCGCTGGGGTCATCGGGCCGATACCCAAGTGCCCTGCGGGACTTGTTCAGGGTGCGTTTTTCCTGTGAGCAGAGGCCGCTGCGAGGCGGGCCTGGGAGGACTGTCCCCACCGGGGGTAGAGGCCGGGACGCAGGGTCCGTCTCTGCAGCCAAGTAGAGGGCGGCCGGAGTGACCAGGAGGTGAGTCCCTCGCCCCGGCCGTGCCCCCGGCATCTCCTCTGAGAGGCCCTCCCCCCAGAGCTCAGCAGCCTCCCGCTGGGGCGTCAGCTGGGCTCTTGCCCTGTTCCTGGCACTGCCCTACCCCACCAGCAGCCAGCTGCGCTGACCAGCCTGCGGGCCTGCTTGCGCTGGCTGACTCCCGGCAGCCTCCCTCTTCCCATATGCGAGATGGGGAAGTACTTGCTGGAGCTAAGTGAGAAACACAGGAGTCAATAACGAACCAGTTACTAAAACACAGGGCCCGCTCAGCAGGCCTTCATAACATCCCTGCGCTGACGAATTACGATGCTCAGGGCTCAGTACCCCTGTGACCGCAGCTCCCGCTCGGGGAGGGCTTACTCTCAGGCCTGGGGCACCTGGCACACAGACGCTGAAGCACGCACAGCTGTCTCTTATACACATCTAGATGTGTATAAGAGACAGGGGGGAGTGGGGGCCCATCTTCCGCCGATGAAGAGGCTGTTGAGGCGCCAGCGTTTTATCCCTGGTAAAGCGGGACACATCCTCTGAGGAAGGCAGGCGCCCCGCGCGGGCAGAGGCGAGGGGCCGGCGGCTGCCCTCCCGCCGCACCCGAGGCCCCGAACCACCGTCCAAGACGGGGGCCGGGGGCCACAGAGCCGCGGGGCGCGCAGGGCAGCGACGGGAGCGGACAGCGCGGCCCGGGAGCCCAGGCACGGAGCCTCCTGCGGGACCCGGGCCGGGAGGAGCCGCGGAGCCGGCACCCCTGAACGCGCGCCCGAGCGCCGCCGGACGTGCCTCCACACGCGCTCGCGGGGCGTGTGACTCAGGCCTCGTACTCAGCCGTCGCCCCGGGGCCGCAGCTCCGCGGCTCTGATGTGGCTCCAGGCCCCCCACCCGCCCCGGGCCCGTCCCAGAGCGGCCTCATTGTTCTCCCCGGGAGGAGGGCCCGCCCCGCGCCGCCCGCATCCTGCCGGGACGGCGCCCAGCCCAGCTGCAGGGCTCTGGGGGGCCGGCGCCAAGGAGGGGCGGGGGGAGCGCGGGCCGCAGGGCGCTGCGGGGGCGCTGCGCGGGCGGGAGAGCCGCCGGGCACGCGCGGCCCGTGGAGCTCCGGCACTCCGAGTCCGCGCTCTCCAAGTGCCCGCCTTGCCACGACGGACGCCCTCTGGGGGGACGCTCAGCCATCTCGCCCCCCTAGGTTGAACCCTTCTCGGCTGTGACCCCGGGCGAGCGGAGGGGCAGGCTGCTTGGTGGGGCTCGGGGCCCAGCTCATGGGCGGACTGGACACCAACGCCCGGCCACGAAGGCCACTGCAGCGCCGCCGCCCCCACGAGCGCTGGCAGCGCGCGCGCACTCAGCACGCGCATGCACCCAGCACGCACACCCGCACGCAGCACGCGCATGCACCCAGCACGCACACCCGCACGCAGCACGCACCTGCACCGCCCCACGCCCGCACCGCGCGCCTGCATGCCCACGCACGCACCGCGCACACGCGTGCACGCACGGCTCCCAGAATGTGCTTTACTCAGAAGCACAGGTTTGGCTGAAGCCTGCACTCTGGCCGCGCGGCACCGCCTTCCCGCGCGCTGGGCCTTGCCCGCTGCCTCTCTCAGCCCGAAAGCAGGGTGAGGCTGGGTGTCGCCGGCCATGCGGCCTTTCCCACCAGCCCTCGGGGCGCTCCGTGCACCTGGCTGTACACCCCCAGGGCAGGGCCCGGAGAGGGTCCACGGGCGAGCCTGGCAGCCTGCACACGGGAGCGTTCTCAGCGCTCGACCCTGGACCACCAGGGAAGCTGGGAGGGGCAGAGAGCAGGAGGACCCAAAACTAGGCCGGGTTGGGGTAGTAGGAGGCCCGCCGCTGGGGTCATCGGGCCAATACCCAAGTGCCCTGCGGGACTTGTTCAGGGTGCGTTTTTCCTGTGAGCAGAGGCCGCTGCGAGGCGGGCCTGGGAGGACTGTCCCCACCGGGGGTAGAGGCCGGGACGCAGGGTCCGTCTCTGCAGCCAAGTAGAGGGCGGCCGGAGTGACCAGGAGGTGAGTCCCTCGCCCCGGCCGTGCCCCCGGCATCTCCTCTGAGAGGCCCTCCCCCCAGAGCTCAGCAGCCTCCCGCTGGGGCGTCAGCTGGGCTCTTGCCCTGTTCCTGGCACTGCCCTACCCCACCAGCAGCCAGCTGCGCTGACCAGCCTGCGGGCCTGCTTGCGCTGGCTGACTCCCGGCAGCCTCCCTCTTCCCATATGCGAGATGGGGAAGTACTTGCTGGAGCTAAGTGAGAAACACAGGAGTCAATAACGAACCAGTTACTAAAACACAGGGCCCGCTCAGCAGGCCTTCATAACATCCCTGCGCTGACGAATTACGATGCTCAGGGCTCAGTACCCCTGTGACCGCAGCTCCCGCTCGGGGAGGGCTTACTCTCAGGCCTGGGGCACCTGGCACACAGACGCTGAAGCACGCACAGTGAAGGACCCCAGCCTGGCCCCACTGTCTTCCTGGAGGCCCCACATCAGCCAACGCAGAGCTGTCTCAGAGCTCTGCACGTGGCCCAACAAGGGCATGCCTCCAGCCGGGGAAGGAGCACCCACCCAGCTAGACACACCGCAGCACCGCCTCAGGCTCTGCGGCTGCGCACAAACTCCTGTGAGAGCAATGCTGTGTTTTTAAACAAAGGGGCTATTGCTTGATTCCTCCCCTTCTTAGCTCCTTTGTTTGTAACACAGCCCCTCAGCTAGGAGGACGTAGGCGGCCGGGGGTGGGGAAGACAGATGCTGATGGGGAGCGCTGGCATCTGACCTGGAGGTCAATGGGGTGTCCCCGTGGTTTCCAAGCCAAGGCAAGGCTTGTGTGTGTCGTATGGAACCGGGGAGAGGCAGGAAACCCAGAGGGTCATCAGGTGACCTGGTTAATCCAGGCGGGCAGGAGGGGTAAAGCCAGGGAAGGGGACATCCCTAAAAGTCAGGTGAGAGGGAGAAAGGCCCACAGACATCAGGGCTTAGCTCTGGACTGTAAGCCCACAGACGTCAGGGAATGGCGCCCATTTTGTCTCCTCCAAGCGACAGCAAAGGAGGGAGGCAGGGCCGGGAGAGGCCGAGAGGCGCCTCCTGCTCAAGGATGCTGCATTCGGAAATCAAGGTTTGGCACCAACTTCAAGCCACACCCTCATTTCCACCTCTTCTTGGAAAAGGGAAAGTGCCGGCTGGACCAGCAGGAGAGGGTGCGGGTGCCTGGGTGAGGGGAGGAGGGTGGCCTCGGAGGTGGAGAGGGTCCCAGGCTGACCTGACTCAGCCCTGCGGGAGCCCCTAAGTGAGGGAGCCAGGCTGTCCCAGGCTCAGGGGACATGGCTGCTCTGCTGGGCAGAGTGATCAGGCTGGGGGGTCCCGAGGCCTCTGCCCAGTCAGAGGTGCTTCCCTGCCCCAGTGGTCAGTGCTGACCCCCTGGGCCTCCCTCCACTGAGCCCAGAACGGGCGAGGGCTCTGCAGAGAACAGTCAGGACAGGCGGCCTGGGCGTCTGCATCCCCACGCGGGCCACCCCCACACACAGGCCAGCGGGCACCACGGGCCCACTCAGGGCAGCCGCACGCAGCCCAGGGGGGCGACGGGCCTCCCCTGGCGCGAGATGGATCAGACCTCCACCGCCGGCACTGGCTGTTCACACTTCAGGCCATTAAGTCAGAGTGAAAATTCAGTGCCTCGTCTACACTGGCCACACGTGGCTGGCAGTTGCCACACCGGACGGAGCAGACACAGGGAGTGTCCTGTCGGAGGTCCTGGGTCCCTGCTGTCGGCCCGTTCCCCACTTCATCTCCGCTCTCTGCCGGCTGCGTGACTGGGCGAGAGACCTTAGCTCTCCCCGCGCCATCTCCTCCCTAGGAAAGCGCCTCATCGGCGCTGGGCACCCTGAAAGCAACTCCACGCCTGTGCAGCCGCCCACGGCCCAGCGCACGGGCTTCCGACCCCCGGCGCTCAGCGCCCTCCAGCTTTCGAAGCGCCACGTGCTGAAGCTGCCGACCCAACAGTGAGGGGCCCCCTTGGAGCCCAGTCAGGTGGCACAGTGAGACGAATGGGCAGTGGCACAAGATGTGTATAAGAGACAGGGCCTGGGGCACCTGGCACACAGACGCTGAAGCACGCACAGTGAAGGACCCCAGCCTGGCCCCACTGTCTTCCTGGAGGCCCCACATCAGCCAACGCAGAGCTGTCTCAGAGCTCTGCACGTGGCCCAACAAGGGCATGCCTCCAGCCGGGGAAGGAGCACCCACCCAGCTAGACACACCGCAGCACCGCCTCAGGCTCTGCGGCTGCGCACAAACTCCTGTGAGAGCAATGCTGTGTTTTTAAACAAAGGGGCTATTGCTTGATTCCTCCCCTTCTTAGCTCCTTTGTTTGTAACACAGCCCCTCAGCTAGGAGGACGTAGGCGGCCGGGGGTGGGGAAGACAGATGCTGATGGGGAGCGCTGGCATCTGACCTGGAGGTCAATGGGGTGTCCCCGTGGTTTCCAAGCCAAGGCAAGGCTTGTGTGTGTCGTATGGAACCGGGGAGAGGCAGGAAACCCAGAGGGTCATCAGGTGACCTGGTTAATCCAGGCGGGCAGGAGGGGTAAAGCCAGGGAAGGGGACATCCCTAAAAGTCAGGTGAGAGGGAGAAAGGCCCACAGACATCAGGGCTTAGCTCTGGACTGTAAGCCCACAGACGTCAGGGAATGGCGCCCATTTTGTCTCCTCCAAGCGACAGCAAAGGAGGGAGGCAGGGCCGGGAGAGGCCGAGAGGCGCCTCCTGCTCAAGGATGCTGCATTCGGAAATCAAGGTTTGGCACCAACTTCAAGCCACACCCTCATTTCCACCTCTTCTTGGAAAAGGGAAAGTGCCGGCTGGACCAGCAGGAGAGGGTGCGGGTGCCTGGGTGAGGGGAGGAGGGTGGCCTCGGAGGTGGAGAGGGTCCCAGGCTGACCTGACTCAGCCCTGCGGGAGCCCCTAAGTGAGGGAGCCAGGCTGTCCCAGGCTCAGGGGACATGGCTGCTCTGCTGGGCAGAGTGATCAGGCTGGGGGGTCCCGAGGCCTCTGCCCAGTCAGAGGTGCTTCCCTGCCCCAGTGGTCAGTGCTGACCCCCTGGGCCTCCCTCCACTGAGCCCAGAACGGGCGAGGGCTCTGCAGAGAACAGTCAGGACAGGCGGCCTGGGCGTCTGCATCCCCACGCGGGCCACCCCCACACACAGGCCAGCGGGCACCACGGGCCCACTCAGGGCAGCCGCACGCAGCCCAGGGGGGCGACGGGCCTCCCCTGGCGCGAGATGGATCAGACCTCCACCGCCGGCACTGGCTGTTCACACTTCAGGCCATTAAGTCAGAGTGAAAATTCAGTGCCTCGTCTACACTGGCCACACGTGGCTGGCAGTTGCCACACCGGACGGAGCAGACACAGGGAGTGTCCTGTCGGAGGTCCTGGGTCCCTGCTGTCGGCCCGTTCCCCACTTCATCTCCGCTCTCTGCCGGCTGCGTGACTGGGCGAGAGACCTTAGCTCTCCCCGCGCCATCTCCTCCCTAGGAAAGCGCCTCATCGGCGCTGGGCACCCTGAAAGCAACTCCACGCCTGTGCAGCCGCCCACGGCCCAGCGCACGGGCTTCCGACCCCCGGCGCTCAGCGCCCTCCAGCTTTCGAAGCGCCACGTGCTGAAGCTGCCGACCCAACAGTGAGGGGCCCCCTTGGAGCCCAGTCAGGTGGCACAGTGAGACGAATGGGCAGTGGCACAGGCGGGGCTGGCCCTCGCGGGGCCTGGGTGTGGCCGCTGACCCCTGCGGGCTCAGCAGAGACTGCCATCCCCTGTGGCGCTGGCCTCCCGACACGATCGCTGCCAGCAGGGCTGAGGGGTGGGTGCTCCCCAGGCAGCCCCGACCAAGACTGACCCGGAGCCAAGAGTCCACTTGGGGGTCCCCCTAGGTCCCGCCCAGCTCAGCACCCTCCACTCACCAGCGCTGCCTTCCAGCCCTGCCCTGCCCTTCCCTCTGTCCGTCTCTGGAGGTGTGAGGTGGGACTCTGTCCTCCCTGTGGGCCCAGAGTCCCTCAGAGAGGGGGCTGGGGCATTCCATCAGGTGAGAGGTCCTCCAGGGCACCCAAGAGATGGGGTGGGGCAGGGGCAGAGGGCAGGCTGAGGACCGGGCAGCCCTGGGCCGGCCGGGCGGCAGTGTGCTTTGCGTGCTGGGCAGACCGCAGCCCTGGGCCCGGCTTGCGGAGCTGAAGCTCCGGCCTTTGTTTCACTGGCTCAGCTGCACTTTGCTGCGTTGACACAGTGGCAGGTGTGTCTGGGGGAAGCTGGAGAGGCCCTGTATTCAGAATCCCTCCACCCTGCACCTCCCAGCTGGGTGCCTTCCTCTCGCATCAGGACGGCTGTCCCAGCAGCTGCCCTCGTCCCTCCCGGCCGGATGGTTTTCTAGAGTCTCAGCTCGAGTCTGATGGACTCAGAGCACCAAGAGCCACCTTTGCAGGGAGGGACCGGCGTGCAGATGCAGATCAGGGCGGGGACCCTCCAAGGCAGCCCTGGAGGCCCCAGCCCACGCAGGTGCAGTCTGGAGCCGCTGGCACAGCCTTGGCCTCATTTCTTCTAATCCTTTCATCAGGCCGGGAGAGAAGTTCTTTATTTCCTTTTCAGTGCAGAAAGGAAGACTCGGAAATATCAAGTTACTGCCCGTCTAGTCACAGTAAGAGGCTTGGCTCTGCTGAGCCCAGCCGGCCCTGCGCCTGCCCCAGCCGCCCGAGGCCGAAAGGTGCCCGGTGGGGGCGGCGGCCAGGAACAAAGGAGGGATTGGGCCTCTGGGTGCCGCTCGCCCAGCTGCCAGGACCGGTGGAACTTTCCAGAGCCCAGCCCTGCTGTCTCTCCCTGGGAAGGTCCTGCCGGCCCGCAGAGCCTCTCCTGTCCTTCCACCCAGCGCCCCCAGCCCTGAGTCCCCGAGCCTGGCCCGGCGGATCCCACCATGTCCTGTGTGGGTCGTTGCCCGTCCGCCACCTTCTTCGTCCCCCTGGAGGGGCTCTGACGATCCGCGCCCTCCCAGCTGCTGCCCGTCTGGGCCATGGGCTCGGGAAACGAGGGTCGACTAGCAGCCCCGTGGAAGAAGGGGCCCCACCGGACGTCCAGCTCGCTCCCTCGTGCTGCGCTTGACTCGCCCAGCTGCCAGGACCGGTGGAACTTTCCAGAGCCCAGCCCTGCTGTCTCTCCCTGGGAAGGTCCTGCCGGCCCGCAGAGCCTCTCCTGTCCTTCCACCCAGCGCCCCCAGCCCTGAGTCCCCGAGCCTGGCCCGGCGGATCCCACCATGTCCTGTGTGGGTCGTTGCCCGTCCGCCACCTTCTTCGTCCCCCTGGAGGGGCTCTGACGATCCGCGCCCTCCCAGCTGCTGCCCGTCTGGGCCATGGGCTCGGGAAACGAGGGTCGACTAGCAGCCCCGTGGAAGAAGGGGCCCCACCGGACGTCCAGCTCGCTCCCTCGTGCTGCGCTTGAACTGGCCGTCTCCCGAGGGGGACGCAGTCTGTGGGCTCCAGGTCTGCCCTCGGCCTGCCTGCTTTCCAGGTGCTTGATGTGACCGAGTCATGTTTCCTGTGTTTTAATTTCTGCACTGACACCTGTCACCCGACAGCTCCCCTTGACAGCTCCTCTTTGGGGAGCTGTGGGGGGGGATCAGCCCTGCCCACTGGTGCCCAGCTCCCACCCTCAGCCGCCCTCACCCCCAGAGCCCTCGTCCGGAGAAGCTGCTCCTTGGGTTACTTCGGGGGGGATGCGGGAGGGTGCTCTGGCCCTGCCCTGCCCTTAGGAGCCACCAGCTGCCACTGCAGCCTCCAGAGAGTGCCGCCTGCCTCACCCCCCATCTTCCCACCTTTGATCTTCCGATCTCTGGCCTGGGTCCCCCAGCCAAAGGCATTCCTGTCTCCTGGCTCCTCTAGGGAGAGCAAACGGTTGGGCCCCCCTGTCCCCGGGCTTCCTTCTTCCCGGTGTTGTGGGCGTAGCCAGGACTCCTGCAGAGGCCCTGGGACCAAGAAATAGCCCAGTCCCTAGGGAGGGGGTTGTCTGGCGAGAAAGAGGGCATGGGAAAGGGCTGACTACTGGGCCGCCACTGGGCGTGGTGCCCTGGGCCAGACACACTGGAAGGGTGCCATCGGCCTCCTTCCTTGCTCCAGCACCTCACGTGCAGAGCTGAGCCGAGCTCGGGAGGTGTGTGTTGGGGTGGGCACACGAGGAGGGGGTGGGCACACGAGGAGGGGGTAGGCACACGCTGCCCTCAGGAAGCGCAGTCCAAGGACCACAGGCACAGCTGGGCGTTGGTGCTGGAGGAACCCCATGCCTGAAACCAGGACACAGGCAGGGAAGGCTTCCTGGAGGAAGGCCATGGAGGACAGGGTTCAGTTCAGTTCAGTCACTCAGTCGTGTCCGACTCTTTGCGACCCCATGAATCGCAGCACACCAGGCCTCCCTATCCATCACCAACTCCCGGAGTTCACTCAGACTCACATCCATCGAGTCCGTGATGCCATCCAGCCAT
>SJYX01020439.1:61021-72144 GCA_006410675.1 Oreotragus oreotragus
CTGCCCACCCGCCGCCTGCCCACCCGCCGCCTGCCCACCCGCCGCCTGTCCACCGCCTGCCCACCCGCCGCCTGCCCGCCCGCCGCCACCCGCGCCCCCGCCCGCGCGGGCCCACCGGGGTCTGGATCATGAGTGGCCGGTGCAGGCACAGTGTGTGGACCACGTGGAACACATCCACCACCTTCTCTTCCTCCAGCTGCCGCAGCAGCTGCCACAGCACCACGAAGGTGCCCGAGCGGCCCACTCCTGTGCTGCGGGCAGAGGGCCAGGCCATGAGGAGCCTCCCCATGCCCCCAGCCCAGGGCCTGCCTCGCCTGCAGGGTGGGCCCTGGAGGATGGAGGGCCCAGGGCAGGGGCACAGGGTCCGGGTGGGGGGGCTCCCGTGCTCCCCACCCGCTGCCCGCCTCACCTGCAGTGCACCAGGAGGGGCCCTGCGCCCGCGGCGGCCCTCGCCTGCTCCCGGACCAGCTCCACGAAGGCCAGCAGGGAGCTGCGGGCCGCGGGGATGCTGTGGCCCGGCCAGGTGGTGAACTGCAGCTGCTTCACCCTCCGTGGCTGCTGCTGGGCAGCCTGGGGGCAGGGCGGGGTGGGGGTCCTCGCTCAGCCCTTGTCCTGCCACCAGACCCCGCGGGCGGGCTCGGCTCCCCCACCCCCAGGACACTGCCCTCATCTCCTCCAGCCTCCCGGGGAGTCTGCCTGCTGGGGGTGCCCAGGCAAGGGGCATCGCTGCCCCAGGAGGTCACGGCCCAGGAGGCAGATGGGGCTCGGGGGCCTGAGCCAAGCGCAGCACAGGCAGAGACATCCCTTCTCTCCCAGCCTTGGATGACCCTGAGTCTCCCCTCTGCCGCCCGGCCCTTCCATAACCACCAGCCTCCTGGGCTGGCAGAAGGCCAGAGGCCCAGGGGTGAGCTGACCCTCCCGTGAAAGTGCCCCCTGCTCCCCCAGCGGGCACGCACGTGGTGCAGCTGGAATCCCCGCACGGTCTGCTCGCACAGCACCTAGGGCCGGAGAGCAGCGTGGGGATGCAGGGCGGGGCGGGGCGGGCCCAGCCACCCCGGCTCGATCGGCATCCCTCCCGCCCTCCATCTCGGCCGCCCTCCTCGTCCAGCAGCCACTCCGTCCCAGACGGGCCCCAGCACTCCCACCTCAGGTGGCCCCTGGGGCTTCCAGGCAGCGGCCAGGCTCCTGGGGCCACTGCAAGGCCTTACTCAGGGTCACCTGGCCGGGCCACACTGCTCCACAGGAGGGCTCAGAGGTGTGTCCAAAGCAAAGACGAAGACTGCCCTGTCTCCGCCACCCCCGGCCCTGGGCGCGGAGTAGGAGGGGGCACTGTAGCAATAGCAGAGGCAGCAGAGGCGAGTCCAGCTGGGAGCCTGGGTGCCCGGTCCCCGTTCCTGTCCGCCTCCCAGACCCACAGCCAGGCCTGCAGGCAGAGCCTGCCACCTGGTGGCCGCCTGGGGCTGCAGCGTGCTCACCCGCCCATTCTCCATGCCCACGGTCAGCATGATGATGACTCGGACCTGCTGCTCCCACACCAGCCTCCAGAAGTCTGCCAGGGTGTTCCTGAGAGGCCCCTGGGTGGCAATGAACTCCCGCGGGTGGGTGTAGCCCTGGCACGGGGCACAGGAAGGCGTGAGCCGGGGCCCCCGGCACGCAGCTGTGCGTCCACGCGGGATTTCCGCGAGTGAGAACTGCGTGTGCATGCTGGCACGTGTGCACACATGTGAACACACGTGCACCAGGAACCCAGACAGGAGGGTGGCTCGGAGACAGCCTACCTGGAAGGGACAATGACGAGACCGGCACAGCCCCAAGTAGCCTCCAGGCCAGCTGCCCACACCACCTGCGTCCCCCTGGGCTCCACTGCCCGCCCAGCACCCCCGCCCCGCCCCGCGGTCGCCCCTCTCCAGCAGCCCCACTGCCTCTCCTGCCTCCACCCGATGACCCGCCTGGCTCTGTCCACAGGTCCCCCCCGGGTCTTCTCTGGGTCTTTCCAGTGACATCCACCCCTCTCACTGCTCGTCAGGATCCTGTGATAAGAGCCCAGATATCTCTCCTCTAGGAACTCTTTCTTGACGTCTAGTCCTTAGTGGACTAAATGTTTCTTCTGAGCACGTGTCTCACACACGCACACACACACACACATGTGCACACACACATAAGACACACACAGAAACGTGTACAACACACATGCACAAACACAGACACAGACACACATGTGCACAGACACACAGAGAGACATGCACACGTGTGCTCACATGCACACACACATGCACACGCACACACTCATGCACACATGCATGCACAAACACTCATGCACACGTGCATAGACCCACATGCACACACACACACAGACACACACATGCAGACACACACAGAGACATGCATGCACGTGGGCATGTACATATGCACACACACGTGCGCACACAGATGCACACATGCATAGACCCACATGCATGCACACAGACATGCATGCACATGCACATGCACACACACGCACACGCGCGCGCACAGATGCACACGTCCATAGACCCACATGCATGCACAGAGACACACGTGCAGACACAGAGACATGCACACACATGCGCATGCACGCACACACATGCACATGCGCACACACACATACAGACACGCAGAGACACACGCATGTACACATGCAGACACACACGCAACACACATGTGCACACACACAGATGCACACACAGATGTGCACACACATGCACACACACAGACACACAGAGACATGCACACACACACGCAAACAACATGCACACGTGCACACAGACACATGCAGAGACACACACGCACACACAGACATGAACACACGCACGCACAGACACACACGTACGCACGCACAGACACACACATATACACACACGCGCGCATGCTCACACACGAACACACATGCACACACGCAGACGCACACACGCATGCACACACATGCACACACGCACGCACATATGCACATGCACACACATGCACACACACATACAGACACAGAAACACGTGTACAACACACGCACACAGACACACACGTGCATAGACACATGCACACACACAGAGACACACACGTGCACAGACACAGAGAGACATGCACATATATGTGCATGTACACACACCCACACACACATATGCACACAGGCACGCGTGCACACAGATGCACACGTGCATAGACCCACATGCACGCACACACACACACGTGCAGAGACACACAGAGACATGCGCATGTACACACACACGCACGCACACAGATGTACACACAGACATGCACGCACACACGCACACAGACACGCGCACACAGACACACATGCACACGTGCACACAGAAACACACACACGCACACACAGATGTGCACACAGAGACACCCATGTGCACACACATGCATACACACATGCGTGCACACATGCACACAGATGTGCGCACACGTGCATGCACAGAGACACAGACACACATGCACATAACACACACGTGCACACATACATGCAGATACGCACACGCAGACACGCACACACGCACGCACACACACAGATGCATGCACACAGACACATAGATGCATGCACGTGCTCACACATGCACGCACATGCTCACACACGCACACACGCACGCACACACGCACGTGCACAGACAGCCATGCACGCACACATGTGCACACAGACACACACGCGCACATGTGCTCTTTTGAAGGGTGGAGTCCGAGCAGCCCCGCCCCGGCCCCGGCCCCTGCGGGCCCAGTGAGGACACACAGACACACAAGCTGGCAGTCTTCATGGACGGCCAGGGCAGGACAGTATCCCCTGCAAACGCAGTGGACACCACAGCCAGCCTGCGGGCTGCCCTACCGGGATGAAGCTGGCGTTGATGCAGTGAGTGAGGCTTCCCGTCCAGCAGGGCCAGCCTGACCCGGGAGTGGTCGTCTGCAGACAGTAAGGCGTGCGTTGGGAGTGGGCACAGGCAGGCCACTCCGGGCCACCTGCAGCCCCACCCGCCCGCTGCCGCGCTCACAGGGCAGCACGTGAGGGTAGCGGTTCTTGGCGCTGTTGGCAGGGTGCTCAGCCTCCAGCCTCGGCTGCTCCTTGCCCACCTCCTTCAGCTCCTGCAGAGATTGGGGCTGGGACAGACCCACGTTGCCCCCCACACCAGACAGGGGTCCCCCAGAGCCCTAGGTGGCCAGAGGCCTCACCTCAAACTCCTGAAAGAAGGCCTAGTAGGCGTGGGCACTCTTGGCCTCAAAGCTCTGCTGGAAGCTGTGTGCGGGTATGGGCCGGTGGGTCCGCCTGGTGGGGGGAGGCAAAGAGCCTGGTGTGCGGAGTCCTGCCCTGGTGCCAGCGGGCGTGGGCACACAGCCCTGGGCCCTAGTCGGGGGACGTGGGACGGGGTGACACATGGAGGTGGGCAGGAGTCTCAGAGGGCCAGGCCCTGGGCCCTGAGGATGCTTTGGGAGTCCGCTCAGTGTGAGGCCAAGGAGGCAGAGGACTGACCCGAGGATAGACTGCGGCCCAAGGCCGAGAGGAAGGAGCAGGAGAAAGCAACTCGGCCTGAAGCCATCAGGTGCTGGGTCAGGGCCCAGGTGAGGATGGGCGGGGAGTCGAGGTTGGGGCTGAGGGGCTGAGGGCGCGGGTCGGTGCTCACCACAGGTTGTAAGCCATCAGCTCCTGGGAGCGCAGGCTCTTCTCGGCCCTGCAGGGGTGACAGGGTGGTGGGAGGCTGTCTGGGGCCCCCCCAGCCGGGCAGCCCTCCTCTCACTCACCTTTCCCCTTTCACTCGCCTCCAGCACAGCAGGCCCAGCAAGACCAGGGCGAGCACGCTGGCCACGATGCCCACTGTCACCGGGAGGGGCACGGCCCAGGACGGGCTGGTCCGGGGCTCTGTAGACGGCGGGTGGGGGTGAGCTGAGGGCCTGGAGCTGTCCTGCAGCAACATGCCTGCTCACTGGACCTGCGGCCCCTTGGGGAGGACACAGAGGCAGACCCCCGGAAGGGAGGGGGCACCCCGGATGGAGACCGAGCACAGTGCCCCCAGCTCCCGGTAAGGGGACCCCCCAGCCCCTGACACACCGGGTGGCCCTGTCCACCCTGGACCCCCTCGGGGAGAGGGGGCGGGGCCTGGCTGCCCTGTCCACCGGCTCGCCTCACAGCCCTGGGCTGCGGAGCTTTGGAAATGGAGTGGCTCAGAGTTTGGATTTCACAAGTGAGAAACGCACACAGGAGCGCAGCGCCTTACTGATGAAAAACAGATGCAAGCTATCTCATTAATTAAGAACTGATCACATGTTGATAGATTTTCAGTATCTCAGTTTAAAGATGTTGTCGGGATTGTCTGTCTTCTTCTCTCGCGTGCTGCCAGGCGGGCTGACTCCCACGTGTCTCACGTCTCTACCGCTTCAGCGCTGCCCCAGAATCTCGCAGGGCGGAGGCAGGAGGGCAGACCGTTTCCTCCGCGTCTGCCTGCCCACCACTCCCCAGCCCACCCAGCCCTCCCAGACCACCTGCCTCCCGGCCCGGGGGCTCCCAGCACTGCGTCGCAAGATGGGTCCCCGCCGGTGGCTGGGACAAGGCTCAGAAGAGAGGTTCCTGCAGCAGCCCCCCACCCGGGATCCACTGGGGGCCCCTCCAGGCGCCTGCCTACCTGAAAAGGCCGAGAAGGCGATGACGGTGTCAGGGCTGTGCCTGGAAAAGGCCACGATGCTGAACCTGGGGCAGAGGAGCAGGGGGCTGAGTCCCGGGCAGCAGGAGCCCCCCACCTGCGGAGCCTTCCGATCCGTCCCTGAACCTGCAGAATGCCCACCACCTCCCGCTGCAAAGTGCACCGGAGCCCACCCCTGCCGCCTGGAGGGAGCTGGGGACGGGGGCGCTCCGGGTGTGCCCTGCCTGCCAGGAAGCCCCACGCGTCTCCCCTGCACCAGCACAGGCTCTGGTTGGCATGAACGGCCCCAGCGAAACCCGGAGTACCCCCCGCCGTCAGCCGCGCCCTCACCGATACCGGGAGCCTGGCCTGAGCTGCCCGTTACACATGTCGCGGGTCTGGCCGCAGTCGTCTGTGCCCACAGGCACCGGCCAGGATGTGGGCACAGCCCAGGGCCCGGGGTGGAAGGGGTTGGAGCGCAGGATGGCCAGGTAGGTGTCACGGGCCCCGTAGTGGTGGTCACACCACGTGCAGCTGGTGGCTTCGCGGGGAGGCCGGGCCACTGGGAGAGGAGCAGATGCATGGCGCGGCCCGGGCTGCCCCACGCTGCCGGGCGCGCCGGTCCCGCTCTCCAGAATGCCCCACCCCTTCCTGTGCCAGGACGCCCCCCGACCCCGACACCCATTCTGCCCGTGTCAGCGCCCGGCCCCTCACCAGCCCTGCCAGGCGGTAGCTGGGGGCCCCCACCGCGTGGCCGGGACTCACGCGACACGTTGGTGCTGGCGATGACCCCATACCACTGGATCTGCCCGTCCTCCTCGCCGAACATGCCCTGGGTGATCAGCACACCCATCCCCGTCTCAGGCTCCAGCTGGGGGGATGCGGCCAGCTCCGAGGGGGTGCCAGGCTGGGAGTGGAGGGGGAGTGAGGCGTTGAGAGCCGCCCCCAAGGGCAGGGCCGTGCCCAGGCTGGGCTGGGTGCCCCGGGCGTGAGCCCCGCAGGGTAGTGGCTTCCAGGGCAGGGCCCAGGAGGAGCGAGCCGGAGGCGCCTACCCTCGGGCACGGTGGCGCACACCAGGCTGACCGCCCGGCTCCACAGGCCGTTCCTGCCCAACACTGAGAGGCTGAGGCGGTAGGACGCGGCGGGCGCCAGGTGGGCCAGGAGGAGGGCGCCCCCCGAGGTGTTGGCCCGGAAGACGAGCTGGACGGCCCCTCCCGCCGCCAGCTGCTCGGCCACCACCAGACAGGTGTCCACGTCCCCCGCAGGCACTGTCCAGACCAGGGCCAGGCGCGTGGTCTCAGGCTGGCACTGCACATCCTCCACGGGGTCAGGCTCTGTGGGTTCAGGAGTTCCGGGTCTAGTGGGGGTCAGTGCACCTGAGAGGGGCTCGAATGCAGAGGCTCAGAGGCACTGGACACCTTTACCCTGGAAAAGGGCAATGGCCACAGGGAGAAGCAAGAGCGCCTCCAGACCGCCCCCTCTCCCCGCACCCATCTGGAGAGCGAGGGGCGGCCCAGGGCGGGAGGGCAGGACTCCCGCTGCGCGAGAAGGGGCGGGGCGGGGCGGCTCAGCGCTCAGGGTGCCCCGTCCCCCGACAGACGCCCGCGCACCCACGGGCAGCAGCACAGGGCGTGTGGAGGCCTGGAGGGGCCCCGCCCGGCACTGCACGGTCAAGGACAGGTTGCGTCCAGGCGTGAGGTCCCTCAGGAGCAGGCGGGCTTGGCCCAGGGCCAGGGGCTGCTCCCGGGACAGGAGCCCGGCACCCGAGAGCTGCCCGCGGCAGGCTCCGTGCCCCAGGGGGCCGCTGGCCCAGGCCAGGCTGACCGCGGCACTGCCCGCCTGCATGGACACCGGCAGCTCCGCGGGCAGCGCTGGGGCTGTGGGAGGAGAGCAGGCAACCTCTGACCCCACGCACGGCCCGTCCGCAGGCGGGGGGAGGGGCTGGGGGCGGGGGCGCCCCCGGGGGAGGGGCTCCGGGCGGCCCTGCCCACCGCCCCTCCCCTCCCCGTCCCCACGCCCACTCACGGGTCCAGCCGGCCGCCCTGGCCGCCACCGCACGGAGGGGCCCGGCCTGCGTGACCACCTCCACCTCGTACTCAGTGCCCGGAGTCAGAGCCGAGAAGCTGGCGCCGTCCACCTGGGCCCCGACGCGGCTGGAGCGCACCCGGACGCCCGCCCGGTACAGGGTCACCCGGTAGCCATCCCGGCCCCCCAGCGCGTGGACCCAGGACGCCCGGAGCCCGGTGGCGCCTTCACTGGTCACGTTCACCAGGGCAGGAGCAAGGGGGCCTGCAGGGAGAGTGGGGTGGGGGGGAGAAGGGAGGTGTAGGACCTGAACTGTGTCCCCCCAAATTCACGTTCACCTCCTGACCCTCCGGACCTCAGAACGTGCTCGGAGATGCAGCCCCGAAAGAGGGGATTAAGGCCAAAGGAAGTCACTGGGGTGGGCCCTGGCCCAGCGTGGGTTGGGGCGAGGACACACACAGGGGCAGCCCTGGGGGGCCGGAGGAGAGGGCGGGGCACAAGCCAGGGCCTCAGCCTGTGCCCCCAGAACTGCGGGGAGCCTGCCTGATGCCCCTCTGCAGATTCGGTGCGGGCAGGGCAGGGGACAGCCCAGTCTCTTCTTCCTCCCTGAAAGGCGCCCCTGTCCTCCACCCTTGACAGGGTTGGGAACACTGGCTCAGGTGACCCCCACCCAAACCCTCCCCAACAGCCGAGTCCAGGGTCTGGACAGACCCCACCTGGCACCACCCGAAGGCTTCAAGCCTTCCCCAGCCCAGCTCCAGCTTCAGGTTAGAGGCCGGGTCTGGGATCTAAGCAGGGCCTCTGCCCCGTCCCTTGAGCCCAGGGCCTGGGGCTGCGTGGCGGACACCTCCATTGTAAACTGAGGCTCAGAGAGACACAGAGAAGAACAGGCCTGCTTGGGGCTCAGCCAGTTAGAGCCTCAGGGTCCCAGAGGCAGGAGGACCGGGCAGGCGGTGGGCCCACCACGGTGGAGGGGGTGCAGCCGGGCAGGGGGCCAACGTCGTCCGACTGCACCGGGCAGGGTGTGGGCCCCTGAGGGGCTTCCCGGCCCATCAAGTGGCTTCGGGAGGAGGGACACACCCGGCGCTTCAGTAATCGAGACCCCTCACGGGAGACCCTCTGAGACGGAGGCCCCCGTGCCTGGCTGCGGTTTCGAGAATTAAGTGAGAGAACGCTGAGCGAGGGGCCTGGCAGTGGGGTGAGGGGTCCCTGATGCTGGCCCTGAGAGAGTGTAGGGACCCACCATGGCGCTGCACAAAAGCAAAGCTGGGCACTGCCCACCCGCCTCACACGAGGAGGACGGGACCCGGGGGCTCCCAGCCGGCAAGGGGTATCCTGGTGCCCCAGGGCGGGGAGCAGCTGGCATCAACCCAGAGGCCTGCTCACGGACCACAGGGCTCGGGGGTCAGCCCCTGGGACACCCTGCAAGGGCGGTCGGTGGGGTGGGTGGGGCACTCACGTGTCCAGCCCGTGGCGTTGGCACCGCTGCTCTCGTCGGGGCCCCGCAGGGTGGCCAGCCACACCAGGAACTCGGTGCCCGGAGCCAGCCGGGCCCAGGAGAAGGTCTGCGCCTCAGGGCCCAGGGTCTCCTGGCCCTCCAGAGCCGGGGGCCGCAGGCAGTAGAGCCGCAGGAGGAAGCCGTCCCTGCCCCCCACGGGGGGGCTCCAGAATGCCCTCAGGGCAGCGGGCCGGGTGGCCAGGCCCAGGCTCAGGCTGGCGGGCGGTGCAGGGACTGCAGAATGAGTGAGAGGCGGATTCGAGCCCCCCGCCCGGCCCCGGGCCGCACCCTCAGTGCTGGTCTCCAACACGACCAGCCCCGGACTCAACCACACTCTTGCTTCCCAGGAAAACCTCCTGGCTAGCTCAGTCCCTGCCCCACGCCTGCTCCCCTCCCTGCTTCCCAGGCCTCAGCTCCAAGGCTGACTCAGTTCTGCCCGACCCGTCCCCGCGCCAGCCGCCCCAGGCTCACACCAGGACCAGGCCTCGCTGCGAGCTCCTTCCCTCTCTCTCTCTCCCCCACCTCAGGGCCTGGGGACACACTCCCTTCACTAAGGCCCCTCTCTGCCCACCTTACTCAGACCCACATGCTCCTCGGCCCACTTCCTTCCTCGGGGAAACCTTCCTTGATCCCCTAAGGTGGCCCTTCTGTGAGCCCTGAAAGATTAGCCACAACCACAGAACATTCCTCATAGTCCTCGATCTTAAACCCATGAGAACAGAGACTCACACGGTTCAAACACAGTGTCCACGCACACTCACCCTATGAGGCACACACCAACGCAGACCACTGCAATAGACACGCTGACCATGCGTACTCTCGTCTGTCTGCCTTTCTACGCTATCTTCACGATTTTTAGCTTTGGCACGTAACCCCATACCTAAATATGGAAGGCATTCTTCAAATGTTTGTTGGAAGGATGGATGGATGGTTGGAAGGATGGGTGGATGGATGGAAGGACGGATAGATGGATGGATGGAAGGACAGATGGATGGATGGTTGGAAGGATGGGTGGATGGATGGATGGTTGGAAGAATGGATGGATGGAAGGATGGATGGATGGGTGGAAGGAAGGGTGGATGGATGGATGGATGGATGGATGGTTGGAAGGACAGACGGATGGGATGGATGGGTGGGTGGTTGGAAGAACAGATGGATGGATGGTTGGAAGGATGAATGGATGGATGGTTGAAAGGACAGACGGATGGACGGATGGATGGATGGATGGATGGATAGATAGATGATAAATCAGATATACTAAAGTTTTAATGGCTAATGGTAGAGTTTAGGTGGTGAGTATTCACTATAAAATTCTTTTAGCCTTGTTTATGTTTGACAGTTTTCATAACAAAGTGTTGGGGGTGGGGAGTGTAAGTCCTGAGGAAGGACTCTGGTGAGACCAGCTTGGGTCCCCTCCCAGTTCTGACCCAAAGTGAGGTGTGAGACACCAACTGCTTAGTTTAGCTCAGTTGCCTATCATTAAACCATCCACAGTAGCCTGCAAGGATTTGTCACACAGCTCTGTCCAGGACATATGCTAGAGCAGGGAGTGGAGAGATGAGAATTTGGAAGGAAAAGGCATTTCCCCCAAAGAAAGGGGATGTCACAGACCTGGCTATTGGAATGCATCACAACATAGGCAGTCAGCCCAATTTGACTCGCCTGCAGTCTTCAGGACGACAGAGCTGGTGGTGGGTTATAATTGAGTTCTTGCACTATGACTGTATTTCTCCTTGCCATTCACAAATCAAAACTAGCCACAGAATATCTGGCTTTTCCTAGCTAATGACTTTTAAGCACATGCCACAAGAAGTGGGAACAATTAACAGAATATGCCAAAGAGTTTAAGTGACCAGTGTTTCAGAGTAAAGACATACCTGTCTAAGGAAAGACTAGCTTTCAACCACTTGCCAGACACTGATGTTAGAATAAATCAGTTTATGTCACTCTGTACCTGGCTCCTATTAAAAAAAAAAAA
>SJYX01020439.1:79094-120453 GCA_006410675.1 Oreotragus oreotragus
CGCCCGCCTGGAAACTCAGCGCTGCAGCCGTGTGTGTGTGTGTGTGTGTGTGTGTGCCCGCCTGCCTGGAAGCTAAGCACTGCAGCCGTGTGTGTGTGTGTGCCCGCCCGCCTGGAAACTCAGCGCTGCAACCGTGTGTGTGTGTGTGTGTGTGCGTGTGTGCCCGCCCGCCTGGAAGCTCAGCGCTGCAGCTGTGTGTGTGTGTGTGTGCGTGTGTGTGTGTGTGCCCGCCTGGAAGCTCAGCGCTGCAGCCGTGTGTGTGTGTGTGTGTGCGTGTGTGTGCCCGCCTGTGTGCATATGCGTGTGTGCACACATGCATTCTTTCAAAAGAGGAGGTGGGGGAACAACTAGGGAAACTGATGTGAAAGGAGGGAGGTCCCAGTATGGCCACGTGAGGGGACACTCCACCCTCCCCACCCCCTCACCTGCAGCACCGCACTTAGCTAGGTGGACAGAGCCTGCAGCAGTGGTATGCTGCTGCTGCTGCTGAGTCGCTTCAGTCGTGTCCGACTGTGTAACCCCAGAGACGGCAGCCCACCAGGATCCCCCGTCCCTGGGATTCTCCAGGCAAGAACACTGGAGTGGGTTGCCATTTCCTTCTCCAATGAATGAAAGCGAAAAGTCAAAGTGAAGTAGCTCAGTCGTGTCTGACTCTTAGCGACCCCATGGACGGCAGCCCACCAGGCTCCTCTGTCCATGGGATTTTCCAGGCAAGAGGACTGGAGTGGGGTGCCATTGCCTTCTCCAGCAGTGGGATGGAGACAGCCTAATTCAGAATCTGAGTAGAAAAGGTACACAGGACAGGGTTTTAGGTAAGGGGTGGGGTCTCAGACTGTGCCCAATAGTCCCCACAAAAGGGGGCCTGTTGGGGTCAGCACAGACCCCACGGCTAGTTCTGTGGATGGGGCCTGGCCGTAGGGACACACCTGTCAGCCCCCAGCCAGTCTGGGGGGCAGCCTTGGCCGGGTCAGGGGTGGGGACGCCCGAGAAGGTGAGGAAGACTCAGACGTAGGAGGCAGCCTCCCCGCCCAGCGTCTCTGCTCGGCAGAAAGTGCCCCACGGGCTCTGGCTGCTGCTGCAGCCGTTCCCACAGACACACCTCCATCCTCCACCTGGAGCCCCAGGGGCCCTCCCGGAGCCTTCCTCGCCGTTCCTTCTGGGGAGAGCCGGCCGGGCGCAGAGGCAGGCGGCGGGCAGCCTGGGTGTGCTGGCTCCGTGGCTCCTGAGTGCCAACGGCAGTCTCCCCCACTGCATCCTGGCGTCTTCCAGGCCCGCCCCTTCACGCCCAGCCCGGCAGCCTGGCCTGAGCGCCCCCACGCCCAGAAGACAGTCTCCCGGGGGAGAAGGGCCGGAGGCTCTGGGTGGCCCAGCCTCCCGCTCCCCGGGACCTGTCTCCCCCACACAGCCAGGGACACGAAGCCTGCTGGCCCAGGATCTGGAGGTGTGTGTGGGGGACCTGGGATCAGGGTTTCTCCTCTCAGAGGAGCAAAGAGGACAGGACAGGCCGGGGCAGCCGGGCCCCCACAGTGGGTCAGTCCTGAGACTGCCTCGGGGGCTCTATCAGGGCCCGGCCTTTCATCCCGGGGCAGGCCGGTGCTGCAGGAACAGGAAATTGCCAATACACCAATATGGTACGGTACGCAATACTCGAGACCCTGGGGCTCCCGGCCCTGGACCTGGGGAGCGGCTGGAGGAAGGGAGAGGGGCTCTGCTGAGCTGGGGCTCGGAGACCTCAGCCCTATCACCCCTTCCTGGAGCCACTGGATGGCTCCAAGCACCCCTGGGCCTGCCCTCTGACCGATGGGGGTGGGGCGCTCCTCGGCCCCTGGGGAGAGGGCTCCTGAGAAGCAGGGAGGAGCAGGGACCCCCGTCTCAGCAGGGCTCAGCGGAGGCCTCCTGGCTTCCTGTGCCCCCCACCCAGCTCTGACGCACACTGGCAGGCGGAGTGAGCAGCCTGAGAGCTGCCGTCCGGGCAGGCCCTCGCTGGGAGCGGGGAAGGATCCGGACGGGAGTCACCCCCGCAGCCTCCAGGCCTTCGCCGGCACCCCGCAGCCTGCACGGGCAGAGTCCGCCCCAGACAGGACCCAGGCCAGGCTGGGCGTGCTGTAGGACCCTGTCTTCTCTGAGGCTTCTGCTGGCACCCGGCCCCCCCAAGCTGTGTCTGCACCTCCAGCAATGTCCAGGCATCTCTTAAGCAGAAGGGGGCGCAGGGTGAGCAGGAGGCAAGGTGAGTGTCACCTCCAAATACAGACAAAGGGAACTGAGCCGGGCCTTGGGGTCTGACCTGGCGCCCAACCATTACCCACCCCGCCCCCACCCACTTTCTGCACCTCTGGGCCCTCAGCTCTCCAGCCAAAACCTCAGCCTCCAGCCCCTCAAACCCTGAGGGGAGGGGCGCTCACAGCCCACAGGCTCAGACCGTGGGAGCCTGGGGGCACTGGCGGTGTAGTGCGGGGCACACATCCCCGCCGCCTCCCCCCACTCCTGCGGTGTCCTAGCTTCCTGTGCTCCAGAGGACGTGGCCCTCTTTCCAACCCCCTCCTGCCCCCCTTTCCTTTCCCAGGCCCCCCGCTACCCACTGTGGAAATACGGGTGGGTTTCAGGCCAGCTGAGCTGGAGGCCATGCCCCCCTAGTCTGCCAGGGGTCCCCAGGCTCCTGCCCCATGCCCTCCACCTGGGCTTCCCCGGCCCGGCCCCTGAGCGCCAGAGGGCCACCCTGCCCTGCCTGAAGGCAGCCCCCCTACCTTTTGCCTGCCACCCCAGGCCTGTCATACACAGCGCTTTCTGCTGTTACCTTCTGAAGGCTGAATCAGGGAAGTGGGTGGCGGGGCGAGGACAGGATTGTGGGCGCCTGGAGGGGAGGGGCAGGTGTTGGGGATGTTTCCAGGGGACAGGAGCCTATCAGGGAGCCAACAGGAGGCCCGCCGGGTAAGCCCGGGCCAGGCCAGTGGGGTCTCGGACTTGGGGTCTCCCCTACCCAGGGCCCAGGCTCCAGGCGCCCCCGCAGCAAAGCAGACATGGGGGTTGTCTTGTGCGAGAGCCAGAGGCTGTCCACTCCGTGGGCCGCTGAGTAGAAGTCAGGGTTCTGGAAAAAGGCCTGTAGGGCTGGGGGCAGGGGGAAGCCCCCGACCTTGCTACGAGGTGTCTCTACTGCCCACCTCCAGAGTGGCTGACCTAGCTCAGACCCGCTCGGAGCTGGGGGCCTGGGGTTGACCCCTGTGGCTTGGTCTGAGCCTTTCCCTTCATGGAGAGAGACTCCTGCCCCCCTTCCCCATCCCCGTGTGTGCCTGCTTCTCCCTGTTCCTGGTGGGATTCCTGCAGCTTGAAAGGGGCAAGGGCTTCTGGGGAGCAGCCTGAGATGGGGGTCGGCCCTGCCGTCCCCAGCAAGCAGGCAGAGGCAAGAGGTGACCAGGGCCCGGAGGAGAAGCCCTGCAGGGGAAGCAGTGGTCAGGGCCGGGCTGTGGCCAAGGTGTGGACAGGCCGGGCCACGGGGTCAGAGGCAGGAGGCCGCCGGCCCTGCTGGTGGCAACAGGCAGCTGGGTGCGCGTGGGTGGCAGCGAGGAGGGGCGGAGGGAGGAAGCAGGCTTCCTGAGGCCTCCCCAGCCCTCAGAGGCAGACCGACAGAGACAGACAGCTGGCAAGAGGCGCCTGGGGACACAGCCACCTCGTAAGTACCTGAGGGGCGGGGAGGAGCCCTGAGCCCCGGGTCGGGGGACACGGAGGGCCGGGAGGGCGGCCCCGGGAGGGCAAGCAGGAGGGCGCCCGGGGGGCCACGCGCCAGGTGGGCAGGGGCGCCGACGCCGCTGATGGCCCCGAGGGCGGCCAGGGCACGGCGGGGCGGGGAGGGCAGACAAGCATCCTGCTGTGACCGCCCCTGCCCGCTCAGGCCCCGTGGGTGCGGCGACCCCAACACCCCAGCTCAGCTCCAAGCCGCGCCCTGGCCTGGAGGTGGGCTGGGCCCCCAGCTGTCGCCTCCCCAGGCCCTGTGCTCCGGGCTCAGTGAGGCCGCTTCCTGTGACAGTTACTGCGGTGGGCGGGGGATGGGCGGGAGGAAGGCAGCACCCCCAGCCCCCACCTCCTCCCGGGCCGGAGACCCCAGAGGCCGGGACGACCCTGGGTGGAAGGGCCGGCTGCCCCAAGCACACCGGAGGTCCACCTTCTTGTCCAGAGGAGGCCCCTGCAGACTCAGGGGCGTGAGCCCACCCTCCACCCAGGATGGCTGCACGCTGCCCGCCCCCAGCCCCTGCCCCTCCTGATTCCTCCGGATCCCGTCCTATCTCGGCCCCGTCGTGACCCTTTATCTCGCCCTCGCACTAACCCCAGGCGGCCGCCACTCTAGGCCCTTGCAGAGATCCTCGCCTTCCCACAGAGGACACACCGCCACTTCCTGGGGAACAACGGAAGGCAGCGAGAAGGCCGCCCAGCAGCCCAGAGACCAGGCCACATGGCCGTGTGAGCGTCCGGGGGCGCCGCCCCCAGCATGGTCCAGGCCCGGGGGCCGCTCCAGAGCACCGCCCCGGCCTCCCCGTTGCCTTCATAGTCGCCTTCGGGGGCAGCCATGACCCAGCCTCCGCCAGACCAGGCCCCGGCCAGGAAGCACGTACGGCTGCAGGAGAGGTGAGACCCTCTCGGGAGGGCCTGGCCGAGCCTGCCTGCCCTCCGCTGCCCCTCCGGCGGGACCCCCACGCCTCCCCAGGCAAAGGAAGCCAGACTGCTCATTTGCATATCTGTCAGCTTGGTGCCTACGCCCCAAGTCCCGGGCTGCGTTGAGCGCCCCTCGAGGGGCCCGGAGCCTCCAGGCCTGGGTGTTGGTCTGAGCTTTAGGGGCCCAGCCAGGAATGGGAAGTGGGGGCAGCTGGAGGCGGCAGCTGGGTTTGGAGCCTCCTCGCTGGCCAACGAGGGGCAGGGGTGCCGGGGGCCTGGGCCTTGGGGTTGAGAGGAGACAAGGAGCCCGCCATCAGCGGTGCCGGGACAGCCATGACTGTTGAGGCCGACCGCGCTGTCTCTGCTGCAGGCGCGGCTCCAATGTGGCCCTGATGCTGGATGTGCGGTCCCTGGGGGCCGTGGAGCCCATCTGCTCCGTGCGCACGCCCCAGGAGGTCACACTGCACTTCCTGCGCACCGCCGGACGCCCCCTCAGCCGGCAGGCCCTGCAGCACCGGCCGCCCAGCCCCACGCAGCTGGAAGAGGAATTCCTGGTGAGAACGAGGGCCCCCCGAGTCACTGCCCTTCTGGATCAGGAGCAGCTGGCAGGCCTGTCCCCATGGGCCCTTGGGAGACAGAACCCCAGGGGCTCCCGGAAGGAGAAGGCTCCACCCTCTCCCTGCATCCCATCCAGACCTGCCTCCCGATGCCAGGAGGGAACGGGGCCCCTCCACCAGAGGAGTGGGGGAAGGGAGGCCAGGAAGGGGGGGCCACTGCTCACGCACCTCCTCCCCCGCCCTCGCCAGAGGATCCCCTCAAACTTCGTCAGCCCCGAAGACCTGGATATTCCTGGCCATGCCTCCAAGGACCGATATAAGACCATCTTGCCAAGTAAGGACTGCGGTGGGGCTGGGGTGGAGGTGTTCAGAGGGCAAGACAGCGCCTCAGCCAGGAGGGGGCTGCCCTGCGTGGGGCCTCTTCCTCTGACGGAGGGGTGCCCTCGCCTGGCCCTGGCCAGGAAGGGGGGCAGAAAGCACGCCAGCCTGAGACTAGGCCCGCACCGTAGGCCACACTGCTCAGCGCGGCCCCGGGCGGGCGGTGTGTGCTGCCCTGACCCCCGTTTTCCAGATGAGGAAACCGAGTTACAGAGAAGGCGCGTAGCTCGCCTGACGTCACAGTCAGGCGCACCAACCCCCTCTCTCCTGTTCCTCCCACCTGGGAAATGGCCGCACCGTCTGCAGGGGACGAGCCCCGTTCGGACGGCTCCCAAGAGAGGAGGATCTCAGACAGTGGAGGAGGCGGCAGGCAGGGTTCGAGGGGCTGACAGGCCCGGGTGAGCATCTCCTGTATTCGGAGGCAAGCACGAGGCCCGCTGACCACGAGGCCTCCTCCCTGCTCCGCGCAGAGCAGCCTCTCCCAGCAGCCCCCAGTCTGGAGGCCGCAGCCCTCTGCCAGCCTGTTAGTGCCCACGGAAGGGATGGGGGCAGTCTGCTCTGGGCCCCGAGGTGCCCTCCACCCAGACCAGCTGGCCCCTGGGAGCCAGCGTCTTCATCAGGCCTGGACTGGAGCTGAAGAAAGGCCCCCTTAGAGGCTGACTCAAGGGGTCAGACGGGTGTGGGATGGAGCCTGAGTTCCAGTGGGGTCGCTCCGAAGAAGCTCTTCCTCAAACATCTCTCCGTTTTTATTGCCGTGACCCCTCTCCGCCCCCTCTGACCTTCAGGCTGGAATGCTCAGTGGCTGCCCCCTCCCGCCAGTCCGTCCTGTGGGCACCGCCCGAGGCCTCCCGGCACTGCCCTGGCCTCGGCCTCCGCTGCTCAGGAATGCCCTGCGACCCCCTGCTCTTCGCGGGCGCCTCGACAGGCACAGGGCTGTCCTCTCGCCGGCCCTGCGTGCAGCTGATTTGCTGGTCGCCCTTTGACTTTTGCTGGTTTTCCCTTCTAGACCCCCAGAGCCGAGTCTGTCTGGGTCGGGCACAGAGCCAGGAGGACGGGGATTACATCAACGCCAACTACATTCGGGTGCGTTCCTGGCGGGGAAGGGGGCGCTGTGTCCAGAGCCAGCCCCGCCGCGCAGCGGGGCCCCTGGTGTCCTGGCGCCAGCCCCGTGAGCTGCTGGAACGGGCCAGGAGGCCGGGATGCACACAGCAGACGTCAGGTGCTGGAAGGAAGACCCCAGTCCCCTTTGCCCCTGGTCCCCCACACCTGCCAGCTTCTCCGTGGAGAGCGGCTCTGGCCGCCCCAGCCCAAGACTCCCAGGTCCGCAGCCCAGTGAGGCGTTCGGCCAGTTCCCTTCCCTCTGCCTTCGCTACTCCAGGCGGCCCCTCCTTCTCGGAGGCAGCTTAAGTCAAGGAATTAAGGAACCGGAGGCCGGGAGGCCAGGTGGACTCCACGCCTAGACTTGTCCCCAGTGCCCAGTGCCAGCCTCCGGCCTGCAGGGTGGGAGGCGGCAGGCGCAGACGTGAGCCCTCTTGTGGCTCTGAGTGGGTAGGACACCGGCCGGGAGTGGAGGTGAATAGCCCGCATCAGCCACCTGATGCGGAAAAACTGACTCCGAAAGAAGACCCCGACGCTGGGAAAGACTGAAGGCGGGAGGAGCAGGGGACGACAGAGGGTGAGGTGGCTGGATGGCGTGACCGACTCGATGGACATGAGTTTGAGTAAACTCCAGGGGTTGGGAATGGCCAGGGAGGCCTGGCGCGCTGCGGTCCATGGGGTCACAAAGAGTCAGACATGAACTGAACTGAGGGCCTAAGGGGAGAAGCGTGGGCCGGGGAATGGTCTGGATCCCCCATCCCCTGAGGAGCAGGAGGATCCTGAAGGGGAGAAAAAGGGCTGGCAGGGGTGTGCTACGCCTTGCGGCAAACTCCACCAAGTAGCACGTCAAAGGGCAGTGGAACCCCGCCCTTGGTGCTAGTAGAAGGCAAAGGAAGGAAGGGACCATTCACGGAGGGCCAGAAAGACTCACCGCAATACGCTGCGTCGAGTCTGACCTGCACCGCAGCGGCCGGTGCGGCCGGGTGGGCACGACGCGCGGTCTGCTGGCTGTCCCGGCCAGCGCGAGGCTCCCGGCGCGTGCGTCCCTGACGCGTGTGTCCGGGCCACCCCAGGCCCGTGCTCACCGCCCACCTCCCCACCTACAGGGCTACGGCGGGCAGGACAAGGCCTACATCGCCACCCAGGGCCCCATGCCCAACACAGTGTCGGACTTCTGGGAGATGGTGTGGCAGGAAGAGGCGCCCCTCATCATTATGCTCACGCAGCTCCGAGAGGGCAAGGAGGTGGGGCGGCTCCAGGCTGGGCCTCCAGGGGCTGAGGACACCTGTCAGTCCCCGAGTCACAGGGCATGGAGGCCACCCCAGCCAGAAGCCGGGGCGGGGGTGGGGGGAGAGGCCGGTGTCAAGCAGGTGTCAAGCCCACCGAGGGGGCAGGGGGGCCCTGATCCAGCCGATAGACCCCAGGCCCTGACTCCCAGCTCCCCCCGCCCAGAAGTGCGTCCGCTACTGGCCCACCGAGGAGGAGATCTACGGGCCCGTCCGCGTGCGCGTCCAGGGCGTGCGGGAGTGCCCGGAGTACACCGTGCGGACGCTGACCATCCAGGTACCCGGGGCCGCGCGGGCCGGGCCGCCCCTCTCTGGACGTCCCCTGGGAGCCTCGGGTTTGCTCAGGGAGACCTGCCTGAACCCAGGCCTGCAGAGCGGCCTGAGCCCGGAAGAGGGGCACGGGTGCCGTCCTGGGGCCCCTCCAGCTGGCGGGGCAGGCGCCACCATCCCTGTGGGAAGCAGGGCGGGCCCTGGAGTCGCTGCCGGAGGGCGCCCGGCAGTTTGATGAGAGGCTTAACAATACCTGAAGCCTAACCCCCGTCACCAGAGGCGCCTTCCGCTCTCCAAAGCGGCTCGCTGGCCCCCGAGCATCACAGCCCCGTGCTCGAGGCGAAGGACATGAGGCTAAGGGACGCGCCCACAGGCTGTGCGGGAGGCAGGCAGGGCTGGGACCTGAACGCAGGCCTCCGCTGCCCCCTCTCGTGCCCCGCCCCCGCCCAGCACCAGGAGCAGCGCCGTGCCCTGAAGCACATCCTATTCTCGGCCTGGCCCGACCACCAGACCCCAGAATCAGCGGGGCCCCTGCTGCGCCTGGTGGCCGAGGTGGAGGACAGTCCAGAGATCGCTGCCCATCCTGGGCCCATCGTGGTCCACTGCAGGTATGGGCCCCCTCAGAGGGGTTCCCAGGGGAGCGGGGGCTGGCCCGGGCCTTACTCACACCGCGATCTCCAGCTCATCCAGCAAGTGCAGACGCGTGGGCTGGGCGCCCAGACACAGTCCAGAGAGGCAGCTCCCGCTCCGCGGGAGACAAACCCTCTCCCTGCCGCCAGAGCGCGTTTATGCAGCCCACAGTTGTTCACGCAAAGCCTGTGATTGCCAGGCGCAGAGTTCGATGCTAAGGAGACAGGGTGAACAAGACCGCTGGGTTACTGCCCAGTTTTACGGTCTGGTGGCAGAGGCAGCAGATGAACAGGACGCAGCGTGATGAAACGTGACTGGGGGTGTGGGGGGCACAGAACCGAGTCGCCCCCACCAGACTTTGGCCAGAAAAGGCCTTCTGGGAGGAAGGACCTCTAGGCCAAGCTAAGACTTGGAAGGTGAATGAGCCAGGTGAAGGAGGAGCAGGGAGCACCCCGGTGGGTGGGCTGCAGCTCCCGAGGCCTGACGGGAGGCTGGGGGCAGTCAGGGCGCGGGGCCGAGGACGCACGGGTGGGCTTGAGAGTCTGGAGGGTAAGAGCGGCCGTGCGGATGAGGGGCCTCACAAGACAGGCCCAGAGACCCGGGTGTGCCGCCGAAGAGCCCCGGGGCCGCGGGCTAAGAGGCGGGTGGCCAGAGGGGTGAGGCAGGCACAGAGACAGGCAGAGCGTTCGGGAGGCCCATCCTCAGGAGCTCACATGGCCGCAAGCACAGGCAGGGGGCTGTGGACCCTCCACAGGTGCAGCCAGCGGGTGCTGGGGGTCGGGTTCACGCGGGATGGGAGACTTCCTGAAGAAGAGAGGGGTCAGGGCGGAGCAGGGGGAGAGGACTCAGGGCAGGTCAGGCAGGCAGTGGGCGAGCGGCACCATCAGAGGGCGTTGGCGCGTCCAGAGGCATGGCCGCTGCCCTCCCCGCCTGCCTGCCCCCTGTGACCGCCCTGCCCTGCCCTGGATTTCTGGACCCAGCGCAGGGATCGGCCGGACTGGCTGCTTCATCGCCACCCGCATCGGCTGCCAACAGCTGAAGGCCCGAGGGGAGGTGGACATCCTGGGCATTGTGTGCCAGCTGCGGCTGGACAGGTGGGTGCTTGGCTAAGCGGGGTGAGGACACGGTGAGTGGCCCCATGCCCTCCGGAGGCCCTTAGGCTCTGGGCATTTCCTGTGGGAGAAAACAGGCCCCTTGGGCTTCAAGAGCTTAGCACCTTATACCCAGGCCAGAATCTCCATCTAGAATTTAGCTGGGGGATGCTACAGTTAAATAGGACACTCTATTAAATAGGATTCACCTGAGCTTTCAGTCTTTTTTTGTTTCTTGTCTGCATTTTTCCAAACACCCTTCTCAGGGGGGAACAGGTGAGGAGACAGTGGATGGTTGGTTCTGGAAACAAGACAGCCACACTGCAAAAGTTCACTGGTGTAGAGACAAGAGATGAGTCCACCCCCCTGAGCGTCTCTGCGCCTCCCAGGCCCCCACTGCTTTGCTCAGAGAGACAGTTGCCCCCTCCCCGGAGAACTGCTATAAGGAATGATCTCACCAATGGGAAAGCACTGGGAACAGGAGATCTGGGGAATCACTGCCTCCAAGGCCCCTGCCACGTGGGGCCGTCCTCCCGGGTGGGGAAGGCGGGGGCAGTGGGGGGAGTCCCAGTCTGCGGCAGAGAGGACGCCCCTAGGAGGAGGCCCCACAGGCCTTCGGGAGGGTCGGGCTGTCCCCGCCCGCCTCAGCTCAGGGATGTGCGTCTCTGCCCGCAGGGGAGGCATGATCCAGACGGCAGAGCAGTACCAGTTCCTACACCACACCCTGGCCTTGTTCGCTGCCCAGCTGCCAGAGGAGCCCAGCCCCTGACCCGGAGCCCTCCCTGCCCGGGGCCACTTCCCCAGGCGTGGGGAAAGGGGGCCTCGTGACCTGGGGAATCCCCAAGGGGCCTGTCTGGGGTCCCTGAAGCTGGCCAGTGAGGATGAGGCCAGACACCAGCTCTTGAGCACTGCCCACACCCCTGCCCCCTGGAGAGGCCCCCAGTGGACACAGGGCAACCCCCATGTGAGAGCCTGGGTCTCCTCCTCAGACCACCAGGGCAGAGCAACCTGAGGGTGCCCACCTGCTCCAGCTGCACCCCCTGCCTGGGGCTGGCGAGAGCATGACCCCGAGGTCATACCCAGCCCGGTCCAGCTCGAGAACCGGTGCCCGGTGCTGCCTTGGCTGTGTCCTCAGCATCCTGCCAGGGGCTCTGCCTTCTCACGCATCGGAGGCTGGACTCCCTGAGAGACCGAGAGCCAGACCAGCCCGTGCCCACACCGGGGTCTGGGGAACAGGCCACAGAAGTGACCAGACCCAACAGGTGAGGTCTCCAGAAGAAGGAAAGTGTGGGAACAGCTCCCCCGGGTCCAGACTGCCGCCCCGGCCTCTGTGCCTGCCAGCCACCTGCCCCACCCACTCCCCTGGGAGATCCTGCGTCCTCAGCCTGCCTGCCAGCCTCAGAAGGGACGCGAGTGCCCGGGAAGAACGCAAGAACTGAGCAAGAGGCTGAGAGCACTGACTCCAGACAAGAGCCCCGCCACATCCTTCTCCCTGCATAGCACGCACGCCTGTTTCCACCAGCGTCCTGGATTAAAGCGCCTACGTGGGCCAGGGGCTCAGGCTGAACAGGGTCCACCACAGTTTACCCTGGAGAGCTAACTGCCCTCCGCGTCTCTCGTCAGCACGAGGCCCAGGGCCCCCCAGATCTAGTCTCACGGCTGACCACCACCCGGGAGTGAGCTCACTCCTCCTGAAGCTTTCCTGCCCTCGAGAGGCACTCCCGCTGCCCGTGAAGCTCAGACTCCCCAGGAGGAAAGCTGCCACGTGGCGGCGGCCCCCCCTCCGTGGGTGCTGCTGCCCCAAGCCTGTCCAGACCCGAGGACAGGCCTTGGAGAATAACGGGTGGGGAAATAAAGGCTTCTTCTTGTCCTCAGGCCTCCGGGGCCCCTTCACATCAGTTAGGGTAAGAACCCACAGAGCAGAGACAGGCTCTTTACCCTGGGCCGTGCATGTTAGCCCGGGCCGTGCACGTTCACAGCCCTTCCAGGGACACCGGGAGCAGCGATCCTGGAGTGGGCTTGTGGGGGGCGGCGGAGACAGAAGAGCAGGGACTGGAAAGGCCATGTAACTGCTCAGGACGTTCCGCAGGCGAGACCCCGCGATCCCACCATTCTGGCAATTGATCATGGGGTCATCTCGGGTGGGCTTGGCAGGCATGGCTGCTATTTGAAAGTTTACGCACCTTTGATTAAAAGCACCCACGCACATGAACACACATGGAGCTCAAACACTTAGATGCGGCCAAGGCGGGGTGGCAGCTGGGGGCCCCGGGAGCAGCAGCACCTCGCAGGCCCCACCCCCGCCGGCGGCTCTCCCGAGCGCGGCTATGGCTCTTTACCCAGCACAGGCCAACTTTTCCATCGGCCACGAACCTGCCGCACGAGAAACCGCCTGGCGGCATCTTCCCTGCCTAGTATACGGTGGTCCTGGTAGGAGCCGCTCCGGGCCAGAGGCTTGTAAGCAGGGGGTTCTGGTACATCGTGGGTGACAGAGCGCTCACGGGCGGCTGTTCCTCTCCGCGGGGTACCCTCTGAGAGATCGGGGCTCGGTACCCAAAGATGCTCAGGGGCCAGGCCCAGGGAACAAAAGCTCTGAGACCTCCACCCTCGTCCACCCTGGAAATGCTCCCGCTGGACGGCGCCCTCGCCCACCTCCGACCCACTGCCTGGAAGACCGGACGGGTGCCCGTCAGGACGCGGCAGCTCGCGGAGGGGAAAAGCAACCAGGCTCCTTTCCCCAGGGCCCCCTCGCGCCCGCGGGCCCGGCGCGCCCCGCCCGACGCTCCGCGGCTCGGCCCGCCGGCCTGGCGCGGAGGAGCGCGCTCGCTCGGGGGCGAGCAGGGCCGCCGGCCGCGCGGGCGGAGCCGGAGGACGGCGGCGAGGAGGACGGCGGCCGGGCGGGGGGAGGAGGCGCCGAGGCCACACCCATCGGCGCGCCGATCCCGGCAGCGAGTCGTCGGCCGCCGCGCGCTCCTGCCGAGCCTCCGCCCGCACCGAGCCCGGAGCCGGGCCGCACCGGGGAAGGCCGCTCCGGCCGCAGCGCGAGGGCACCAGGGGCGGCGGGGGGCCGGCACCAGGCGCGGCCGGCGCAGCGACCATGATCGCTTTGTTCAACAAGCTGCTGGACTGGTTCAAGGCCCTGTTCTGGAAGGAGGAGATGGAGCTCACGCTGGTCGGGCTGCAGTACTCCGGCAAGCCCACCTTCGTCAACGTGATCGCGGTACGGCCGCCGGCCCCGGGCCCCCGCCGCGCCGGGCTGAGCGGGTCCCCGCCCGGCGTGGAGGCGCGGGGCCTAGCGCGGCCCCGGGGCCCCGGCGGCGCACGCCCCGGCCGGGATGGCACCGAGGGCGCGGGGGGGCGGGGGACAGGCGACGCGGCCCAGGCCCGGGACTGGCGGCTCGGAGGGTGTCACGAGGCCCGAGGGACCGCCGCCCGCGGAGACGGCCCGCCTTCCGCACCGCAGCCGGGCGCATGACGGGGCGAAAGTGCAGGGCCTGCAGCGGGGAGGGTCGCGAGATGGGATGCCCTGCGGCTTGGGCAGGGGGCCCGGTGGCCCAAGCCCCACCCCGGGGGGTTAACCCGCCTGGCCGGAAGGGGAAACCCTGGCGCTATTGATGGTGGTGGGGAGAGGGATGCACTGTGGGGAGTGGAATCCGCCCCGGGGCCCAGGGCTCCAGCCCAGCCGCCTCCTCTACGGGAACCTCTGCCCAGCTGGAGGTCCGGGGGGGATGGACGGCACCCCGAGGAGCTCGGAGGCCCCGCCTGGCCCGGAAGTTGCAGAGGAGGTGGGGACCGAGAGGATGGGGTGGAGGTGGGGGGGGAGGCAGGTCCACTCTGGGGACAGAGGGATGAGTGGCTCCGGGACCCGGGTGGGCGAGTGTGAGCCCTTCAGAGTCAAGGCGGTGGTGGGGAAGGAGTTAAAACGTGTCTCAGAAAAGGGGAAGAGAGCTGAACTGCAGTGGAGGCCGCGGCCCGGCAGGCGTTTGTGAGCAGGCTGAGCTGGGCCCCGTGGGGCTGAGGGAGGCTTGGGCAGGGCTCGGCTTGTCCCCTGCCTGGGTTTTCTGAGAGCCGTAGACCAGGCGTGCATGAGATGGGTCAGCGGAGAAGTGTGACCGCCGGCCTGGGTACCTCCCCTGCGGGTTCTGCACACCCTCGAAGAGAAGGGTGGAGAGAGGCTGGGGTCGGATTCCCCATGACGGTGTGTTTGGGCACTGGCTCCCTTTCCTAAACGTGTTTGTGGTGACCTCTGCCCAGGGGCTCCTGGCCGCTCACCCAGCAGGACAAGCTCTTGGGGCCCAGGCTGGGTTTGTTGGCAGGATGGTGTCTGGGCTCCTATCTGTCCAGGCTCTTGCCCTCCGAGGGAGACCCCTGGTCAGACCTGGCGTTGACCTGGGTGGGCTCGGGCTCCAGGAGCAGGGGCCAGGTGCCTGGCTGGGAGAGGACCGCGGTGAGGCCAGGAGGGGCCGGTTGCCGCTGCTCTCGTGGCTCAGCCTGGGCGTCACCTCTGGTCCCCAGGGACGCGCTCCTCCTGGAGCGGCTACAAAGCCGTGTTCCCGGCAGGGATCCGCAGGCGCCCAGGTGCTCCTGTGTCCTGGTCATGTCCAGAGAGCAGGAGGCTCTGGCAGGTCAGAACGGAATCCCAGAGTCACAGATTCCACCACCAGGGTCAGGAGGTGCACAGGGAGGCTGCCCCCCGCCCCCGGCCACACCTTCATCTTCACGACATGAAGTGTACCACCTCAGCTCGCGCCTCCCCAAAGTGCAACCTCGATTTCCCTAGAAAGAGGCTTCCCAGGGGCACTCATCCTTGTGGGCCGCAGTGGGAGCGCCCACATCGGGCGAGTCCAGAGTTTTCAGCGCCTCTGGGGCCATACCCGGCTATGATCTCAGTGGAGTGTCTTTCGGACCCTGGGCTCTGCCCTTGTGCCCACCACTGACCTTCTGAATCCCGCTGGCCTCTTCATTTGGCCTTTGTCTCAGCTTTTCCACATTTGAGTTTTCTGCTCACTCTGTGAGTCTGACTGTAGATAGAAATTGAGTTTATGTGTCAGCTGCTCAGCCGGCTAATGTGAGCTGGGCAGCGTCATTGAGAGACTTCCGGTGCTCCTGAGAACCCGAACCTCAGCTTCCCAAGCTCTGAAAAGGCTGTGCTGCCTGCAAGTAGGTTTTGCCCAAGGGAAAGTAGAGGACAGACACTTTCAAACACTTTAAAGTGTGAATGGCTGTCCAGTGGAAGAACTGATCTTGGGGTGCCCAGGGGTAAACCTGAGAAGGTGGATTTTTGACTCATAGAGAACTTCAGAGTGCTATAGCTACCCCAGGAAGGATGAGCTGGGGAGACTGATAAGGGTAAGTCTGAGGGGGCACTCCACCAGACAACTTCAGGATTCCTGCTGACCTTGAAGGAGGAGCTTGTGAGATCTGAGGCCTCAGCCGGGAAATGAAGTTGCGACTGGTTCCAGCTTGGCTCTGATTCACTGCTGAGCTGGAAATCCCGGGGCAGGGAGCCTGCCTCCCTGAGGGTCCTCCTGGCACCCCCTCTGCCAGGCTGGGCTTTTTATTTCTACGAGAGCCTGTGGGTGTTCTGGTGGCCAGGGAGCAATGATGGTTCCTCACCTATGGAAACCGTTTCCAAGCTCTTTGTGAGCCCTCTTGGCCACTTTCTAGGAAACCAAACCCCTCTGCCCCATTTCACAGAAGGAAACTTCAAGGCCCAGAGGGGTCGGAAGTCTGTCCCAGCTCCTCCCTGACGAGTGGCGAGTGAGAAGCGGGCTTTCCTTCCTCGGTCTCTCTGTTCTTAGCCCCCCGGGGTGGGGGTGTGCCCCCCACACCCTGCCGGGGTCCGCAGAGGTTAGCTACACAGGCTTTTCCCTCCTCGGCCAAAAGTGAAGCCACCTCCTCAGGGCGCTCCCTTTCCGTCGTGGTTCCTCACTTTTCGAGGCCTTTGGACCCTTTCAATATCTGACAGAAACCAGAGACCCTTTTGCCAGTGTGGGCGGACCCAGTGTGTGCTCTCCCAGGGCCTCCGAAGCCCCTTGATCCGCCTCATCCCTAGCACGCGTCTTGGGCAGCCCCTGCTCATGTCCAAGGGCCCTGATGACTGCTGAAGACGAAAGGGAATCCGTCTGTCTCACTCAGCTGGGCCCAGGGGACTTGGTTCACGCTCGCAGGCCCTGAACCAGGAAACACCATGTCCCCACTGTGGCCAGTGACCAGAGGCAAACGACGCTTGCCACCACCGAAGGGAACGCCACAGAGGAGCAAGGCTGTCCCCTCGGGTTCAAGGTTAAGGAAGCCGCATCGCCTTCAGCCTGGGTCCAAAGGGGAGCAGAGGCGTCCTACATGTAACGGTGGAGACGGCCTTGGGCAGAGTTCCGTCTGGCCTTGTTAGAGGCCTGTGGCTAGTTTAGAACAATCTAGAGATCATGGAGACAGTTTAGAGGGGAGAAGTGAGAATTGTTAGAATCTGCAACTGGGTTATGGGAAATGGAGTTAGTCCCCAAGGAGCTCTCGGCCTGGCGAGGTCCCAGGGAGGACCCCCCATCCTACAAATGGGTACAGTACAAAGAAGCCCAGAAACGGCTTGCTGCGCGTTGCATGTGGGGTGTGGCTGACCTGCCCTCCTGGATTTGACGTGAACGGTCACTGCCTGTGCAAGTGTGAATCTTGACTGTTTACCCCACCTGCTCCACCAGAGGATAAATGCGGAGGCGCGGGGGAGGCTCCCCAGTGCCCGGTCCGCAGCCGCAGGGGACCACCCATCGGCGCCTGCCATTTTTGCCCCCTTCCCAATTCTAACTCTCCCTTCCAGTCAGGACAGTTCAACGAGGACATGATCCCCACTGTGGGCTTCAACATGCGCAAGATCACCAAGGGGAACGTGACCATTAAGGTGCGTGCGGGCCAGGGGAGCAGCCCGGGGACTCTCTCCCTGAACAGAAAATAACCCGGGCGCCTACGGCGGAGGAGCCCGGGGCAGAGGGGAGCTGGGGGGGGCTGGGGCCAGGGAACCGGTGGCCGAGGAGCCCCGCGAGAGGGGGGAGCCCAGGGCTGGGGGGGAAGCCCGCTGCTGACGCCCCACCCTCTCTCCAGCTCTGGGACATCGGGGGACAGCCCCGCTTCCGCAGCATGTGGGAGCGCTACTGCCGCGGAGTGAGCGCCATCGTGTGAGTGCGCGGGCCCCTGGCGCCGCTCTGGCTCCGCCTTTGCTCAGATGGACCCTCTGGACGCCCACGGTCCAGCCTGAGACCGGAATCACCACCGCCTCGTGCGGAAGCCTCTGCGTGAACCTCCCCCGACTCAGACTCACCTATGTCCTGAATTTTCTGTGACTTAGCGGTTCACTCCCTCACCTTTTTTTCCTTTTTCCTTTTTCCTTTTTGGCGTACCACACATCTTGCAGGATTTCCGTTTCCCTAATCCCGGCCCTTGGCAGTGGAGCCCAAACCACTAGACTGCCAGGGAGTTCCCTCCCTTGCTTTTAAAAAATAGCAACAACCACAACATATATATGTGCCCAAACAAACGATCGTTTAGCTTTCATTGTTTTTAAGTTGATTTTTAAATTTTTATACAATTTTAAAGGTAATACTCCATTTACAGTTACATCAAAATATTGGCTCTGTCCCCTGTGTTGTAAAGTACATCGTTGTGGCCTATCTTACACCCTGTAACCTGATTTTTTATTACTGTTGTTATTATTTTTTAAGTTTTTTGGCCACGTGGTATGCGAGATGTTAGTTCCTGGACCAGGGATGGAACCGGTACCCCTGCAGTGGAGGCTCCCAGTCCTAACCACCGGGACCACCAGGAAACTCCCCAATGTGATTTCTTTAAAAGCATTTTGAGCATAAAGTCTGTTAGAGCCTCCTTTGCAGTTTTCTCCCCCCTCGGCTAGTCCTCCCGAGAGAAGAGGGTCACTCTTGGAAGGACTCGGGTCTTATCTCACAGGACCCGTGTTGCCCAGCGTGGCCGAGCGGGCAGCAGCCTCTCTGGGGTCTGTCCGGGGCGGGACGCGGGCACACCCCCCGTGTTCCCTGCAGGTTGTCCCATCGGAGCCCCTTCCTGAGCCCACCCAGGTGGCAGCTCCCACCCCACTCCGGCCTGTGGGGTCAACTGCATCCCCACATGCCGTCCCCCAGGTACATGGTGGACGCCGCTGACCAAGAGAAGATTGAGGCCTCCAAGAATGAGCTCCACAACCTACTGGACAAGCCCCAGCTGCAGGGCATCCCGGTCAGCCCCGCGTGGAGTGGGCGGGCGGGCCCGGCTCTGCGCGGGTGGGGCGGTGTGGGGGCCCCCGGGCCCACCCCCTCCAGGGCGGCCGGGCCGCGGCAGCCCTGGTCCGAGCCCTGTGCTCTCTTCGCGTTAGGTGCTCGTCCTGGGGAACAAGCGAGACCTCCCGGGAGCGCTGGATGAGAAGGAGCTGATCGAGAAAATGTGAGTGGGCCCCGCCCCTGCCCGCGGCGCGGAGCGAGGGGCTCGCGCGCTTCCGGCGCCCGCCACGCGGTGGCGCCCGCGGGCCCGCCCGTCGCGCGCCCCCCTCCCCGCCCCTGNCTGGGGCGTGCTGAGGGGGCCCCGCCTCTCCGCGGGCAGACCCCGGGCCAGGCCGGAGGAAAGCAACGCAGCCTCTCCTTTCCTCCCAGAAGAGCCCCCCGGAACTCTGAGCTCACTCCGCCGCTCCAGGGCCTCCTGGGGCCCCTAGGAAAGGGCCCAGCAGCGCACCTGTCCCTCAACTCTCACTGACACCCAGCCTGCAAGGAGGGCTCAGCCACAACTCTGCAGACAGGCCTCACAGGGCGCCGCCCTCTCCCTCCCTTGAGGCCTTCCCAGTAAAAACCATCACTTGAATCATTTTAACTCCAAGCACACTGTAGCCTTGGGGGCGCAGACACAGGCTCTGTGTCCTGTCTTGCCCTGCTGGAGAGGCCCAGGGTCGGGCCACCTGGGGAAGCAGATCGGCCCAGCTGTCACCTCTGTCGTCCTTCGAGAGTTCACTCAGCCACGGCGACGCGGATCACCTGTCACCCATGAGGGGGCCGAGCCGGGGCAGGTGAAGTGTCCCACCCCAGTCACTCCACTGATCTGCCCGCCTCCAAGGCCCCGTGTCTGACCCCCCTGGCTCAGCAGGGCTCCGAGCTCCAGGTAACTGAGATGCAAAGCTGTGCCCAGCTGGGCGGCCTCCTTCCGGTCTGAGCACCCTTTGGGTGGTTGCCCCGGGCTGGGGAGGGCAGAAAAAGGCTGTGCCGCCTGCTGAGCCTCGGCCAGTCTGTCTGGATGAGAACTGATCACTAGTTCATGGGATGTGGTGAGAACCCGGAAGACAGCAGCGTTCAGACACTCATCCTGATTCCTTCCCCACTCAGGCCAGCCACCCACTCACTCAGCCCCCGGGAGGAGAGTGGCTCTGGCGGGGCATGGCCACTCCAGCCCTCGTGACTCCCCCCGAGCCCCCCGTAAACAGCGTTCAAGGCTGCTGGCTGATTTCGTGCTGCTGGCGGCCTCTTGTGTCCCACACAAGCACACTCAATTTTGGTATATTTAGCGTTGCTTTGATTGCACTTTCTCCTGGTCTATACGTCCATCAACACCCAGCCAGGAAGGGCCCAGAAGTGAATGGCCACCTGGTCTACCCCCTGATTGGGAGACAGGGAAACGGGAAAGGAGGTCTGACCTGCCCAGGGACACCCCAATATGCCCCAGCCTCAGCTGCAGCCCCCAGAACCAGGGCTCCACTTTCAGAGCACGGAGCAGGCAGCCAGGGTGATGGCAGGGACGAGGGTCGCGGGGAGGGAGGGCCTCCCCTTCCGTGTTTGCACTCCCGGGAGTCGGTACAGAGCTGACTGGGTAGCGGGGTGGGGCTCTGCAGAGAATTGGAATCTCCCTTCAGGCACCGATTGAGGGGGCAGGAAATTGAGGGGCAGAGAGGGGGCACAGGGCAGAGCCATTTCTTGGGTGGAAAGACAGAGGGGTTAAGGCAGGGGAGGGAGCTGTCAGCGTGGAGAGAAGGGGGCCCGCCTTGAGGCTGCTGGGGGCCGGAGCCGGGCTGGGGGCGGGGGCCTGAGAGCTGCTGGAGCCGTGCTGCGCGTGCCTCCCTGAGCAACCTGGGGGAGAAGCGGGACAGGCTTGGGGGGCCTCATACACCCTCTCCGCCCATGCTGGCAGCCCTCCCGCCCCCGTCCCGTGGGTTCTCCTCAGCCACACACTCACCTCCACAAAGGGCACCGCCTGGCAGGACACGGCGCCCAGCAGCCTCTGCTTGGTGATCTCGTGGAAGGTAACGACAGGGAGGCAGAAGAAGAGGACCAGAAAGTCCCAGAGCGCCAGGCTGGCCAGGATGGAGTTCCAGGTGCTCTTCAGGTGGTAGCTGTGCCACACGATGCACATGACCGCCAGGCTGCCCACGATGCCCACGGCAAACAGCAACAGGGCCAGCAGCAGGACGGCGTAGGCCCTGTCTCTTATACACATCTCCCCGGGGGGACGGCGCCTGAAGGAGGCGTGCAACGCTGGGCCAGCTGTGCCCAGGGAGGAGCCCGGTCCTGGGGGCACGGTGCGGAGAGGGGCACACGGGCGATGCGGGCAGGCTCCAGATTGCGGAGGGGGGCGGGGGCAGGGCCAGGTGAGGTTCCGGAGAGTTTCAGGGCAGCTCTAAGGGCTGTCTCTTATACACATCTCCCGCCCCTCTCCGCTCCCCTTTCCCACACTGTTATTGTCCTGTGTGTACAGTATATATATGTATATATATTTTAATTTTTTAATTTAAGCAAAGACTAAAATCAACCATTTGATGCTGCAGGGCCCAGCCAGGATCAGGGAGGGGGCGGTGGAGAGAGCAGGAGGGAGCGGCGGGGTCGGCTAGGGCCGGCCCGCCCAGAAAGGCACCAGCCTGGCAGGGGCGCCGACCCGAGCCTCGTCTATCCCTGCAGTGTTTGGATGTCACAGGCAGACGGGAGCCTTCCGGGACTCCCCTCTCGGCCCCAGCCGGGCGGAGGGCAGGGGCCGCCTCCGAGGTGCCCCCGCCACCCGCCCTCCCTGCCGGCCCGCCGGCTTCCAGCCCCTGCCCCTCCTCAGGCCCCCTCCTCCACGGGCCACCTCACTTTCTGTTCTCATTTTGCAGAGTTGCACAAGGAGAGAACTCAGCATGGGGGGTTGGTTCTTTGGATTTTTGTTTTCTGTTGGTTTATTTAATTTAATGATTTGTAAAGTGATGTCCCTCTTCCTTTTTTACACTTTTCTGCTCATATTTAACCTCTGTTTGGAAGATGATTCTTGTAACTGTACATTTTTTTGCCTCCTAACAAGAATAAACGACAATTTTGTGTTGGGGGGTTGCACGGTGTGGGTTCTTTACCCCGGTGGCCCAGCAGGCTCAGGACTCCAGCCCTCCACCCGGGCGCACCCAGCCAGCGGGAGGCACGCGCTGGCCCGGACACACAATGGCTCTTTACAGAGCGGCCCCCGCGTGCGGCCCGGCTCCTGCCTGCCGCCGCCTCCTCTGGTCCCCCGAGGGCGCCGGTGTCACCACCTGCCCGGCCGCGCCTCCGCGCGGGATGCCGCGCGCAGTGCGTCCAGGGCTCCGCCTGCAGCCCGAGGGGGCGGAGCCAGTGAAGGGCCCTGGGGCGGGCAGCGCCGGGCGAGCGGAGCCCGCAGCCCGGCCGACCCGCTCCGCCGCTGGTGTCGGGGCTGCTGGTTTCCCAGGAGAGGCCGCGCCCTCCCTCCTTCCACCAAGACCCGCCCCCGGCCACCCTACCTCCAAAGCAGCTCAGAGCCTTGCGCCCCGCTTCTCGAAAATCCTTCCCGAATCCGGGGCCATCTTGACCCAGTTTTACCGTAATCCCCGCCCTACTGGGCTCCCCTCCGCCCAGAAATGGGATGGCGCTACATGCAGGCTTCATCCATCCTCTGCTGAGAGAAAGCAGCTTCCAGAGTCCTGCCAGGCGGGCCTCCCCTGGTGGCTCTGAGCTCGGTACGACTTCCGTGCTTTCTCCTGGAGGCTCCTTCCGGTCATCAGAACGAAAGGGAGGAGTGTCCTGCCTGGAGAGGGGCTCCCCACTGCCGCGGAGTTTGATGGAATTTGGCAAATGGAGCCAGATGACTGGGGTGCCTTCCCAGGTGGCTCAGTGGTAAAGAATCCGCCTGCAATGCAGGAGACTAGATCTTCCTGGGTTGGGAAGATCCCCTGGAGGAGGAAATGGCCACCCATTCCAGTATTCCTGCCTGGAAAATTCCACGGAGAGAAGCCTGGTGGGCTGCAATCCAAGCGGGTGCAGAATCAGACACAACTGAGCGTGCATGCGTGCTGACCAGCCCCTCGGGAATGGGCCAGGGAGTCCAGGGCTAGGCTGGCGCTCCTGGCTCCTCGGTGGCTGGTGATGCCGTGGCCTGGGGCACTGGGGCAGGACCAGCACCCCACGGTCTGGGGAACAGGATGGGGGGACCCAGTGACCTGCCTTTCTGGCCTCCCGTGTCCTCCAAGAAGGGCAGAACTTGAGCTGAGACAGGAGGAGCTGCTCAGCAGCCAGCAGGCACCCACCTGCCCAGTGCACACAGCAGGCGCCTGTAGGACAGACTGCAGGTTCATGCCCCATGGTGGGGGTGGGGCCCTCTGCCGCCCTGCAGAGCTGCACCCCCAGGGGAGGACAGGAAGGAAGGTGCTGGATGCTGGGCCTCCTACCCGGGGCTCTAGGAGTCCTGTCTCAGGCCTCCAGTGACTCCAGGCCTCTGTGAGGGGTTTGTCCCGCTTCACTGGGGTCCAGGAACTTCGTCCAGTCTGCCCAAGGGAGGCAATTCTCGCTGCAAGTGTGGGGGAGGGTGGGGGGCTCAGTGAGTTGGCCCCTCCCAGCCGGCTGGTATCCCCTAAAGACCCAGCTCAAGTCCACTGTTCGCTACTGCCAACCAGCCCAGGACCCCTAAGCAACAAATGCCGCTTTGTTCCCCGAGCTGGCCAGGCCGGAGGGACCGTGGCTCCTTCCCAAGGCCTGCTGGCCTGCTGGCTGACTAATCCTGCAAGCCACTCACGTTGGCTGCCCGGGGCAGCAGGGCGAGCCGGGCCTTGGGGCCGCCGTCTCCTCGCATGGCTCTGAGCTGAGAGAGGCAAGGGTGCCCCTTGGCAGAGCCCCCAGACAGGATGTGGTGGGCCCCCCCACACCCTGCTGGTCCCCATTTCACTGCCCCCCATATCCCATAGGAAGCTGCTGGTGCATCTGGGACTGGGGGCGGAGAGGAAGTGGGGGAGAGCACCCAGCACCGGGGCTGCCCTTGGCCCACCCCCAGCCTGCTCCCCCGCCGTCCTAAGCTACTGCAGACGAGGTTGGGGGCTTCAGTCACTGTGGTGGCCGCCTGCCTCTCGCAGCACAAAGAGTGTGCGCCCAGCAGCGCCATCACCTAGCAACGGCCTCCCTCTCTCTCAGCATCACCCGTCCTGGGGGTGGGTGCCAGGGAGAGAGAACAAGGCCGCTAAGATCCCGGGGCGCGGGGGAAGGAGGCTGAGGCCAAGGGCTGTGGGTGGGTGACCAGCAGAGAAGGGAGCCTCGGGCACGCTACCACCCGGCCCCTGCTCTGGGGACCCTCCTGGGCCCGCGGGTGATCGAGGCACAGCTGGCAGCGGGGACTCCAGGAGACCCAAAGCTGCACGTCAGACGGGAGAGCAGGCTCCTGGGGCCTCAGCTAACGTGCCCCTCTGGCTGACCTTGTGCCAAACTCTCTGGGCCCAGACGAGGCTCAGGGGCCTCTGGAAGGCCCCCCATTGCGGGGGGTGGGGCGGGGAGAGAACCAGTGAGAGGAAAGAAGACTCGGCGGGAGATGTGTATAAGAGACAGGTTCGCTACTGCCAACCAGCCCAGGACCCCTAAGCAACAAATGCCGCTTTGTTCCCCGAGCTGGCCAGGCCGGAGGGACCGTGGCTCCTTCCCAAGGCCTGCTGGCCTGCTGGCTGACTAATCCTGCAAGCCACTCACGTTGGCTGCCCGGGGCAGCAGGGCGAGCCGGGCCTTGGGGCCGCCGTCTCCTCGCATGGCTCTGAGCTGAGAGAGGCAAGGGTGCCCCTTGGCAGAGCCCCCAGACAGGATGTGGTGGGCCCCCCCACACCCTGCTGGTCCCCATTTCACTGCCCCCCATATCCCATAGGAAGCTGCTGGTGCATCTGGGACTGGGGGCGGAGAGGAAGTGGGGGAGAGCACCCAGCACCGGGGCTGCCCTTGGCCCACCCCCAGCCTGCTCCCCCGCCGTCCTAAGCTACTGCAGACGAGGTTGGGGGCTTCAGTCACTGTGGTGGCCGCCTGCCTCTCGCAGCACAAAGAGTGTGCGCCCAGCAGCGCCATCACCTAGCAACGGCCTCCCTCTCTCTCAGCATCACCCGTCCTGGGGGTGGGTGCCAGGGAGAGAGAACAAGGCCGCTAAGATCCCGGGGCGCGGGGGAAGGAGGCTGAGGCCAAGGGCTGTGGGTGGGTGACCAGCAGAGAAGGGAGCCTCGGGCACGCTACCACCCGGCCCCTGCTCTGGGGACCCTCCTGGGCCCGCGGGTGATCGAGGCACAGCTGGCAGCGGGGACTCCAGGAGACCCAAAGCTGCACGTCAGACGGGAGAGCAGGCTCCTGGGGCCTCAGCTAACGTGCCCCTCTGGCTGACCTTGTGCCAAACTCTCTGGGCCCAGACGAGGCTCAGGGGCCTCTGGAAGGCCCCCCATTGCGGGGGGTGGGGCGGGGAGAGAACCAGTGAGAGGAAAGAAGACTCGGCGGGAGATGTGTATAAGAGACAGGAGGCGGAGGGCAGGCGGCTGGGTCGTCTGTGGGCTGAACTGTCCGTTCTAAGAAGCCAGACAAGAGCTGTTCTCAGAGGCAGACCCTCGAATGGGGGCTTTGTGCGGCAGGAGGAGCAGTGAGAGGGCGCTCCATGGGAGATAAGTTTCCAGCCTCCTTACTGGGGACGGCTGGGTTCAGGCCTAACCAAGGGCACAGGGCCCCAGCCCTCAAGCCCTTCCATTCACTCTGCCCTCAAAGTCATGGCGCCCCAGGCTGGAGGACACCAGCCACAGGCCAGGAGGGGCCGGCAGAGGCCAGAAGGGCAAAGCCCAGGTGCATCTGGGCACTGCCGGGATGTGGCATAAGAAAGGCCCGTGGGCACAGGGCTGGTCCTACCCAGTTTATTGTTTTCCAAGAAGGGCCTTCTACGGGGAAGTGCCTGAGCCGGGGGGCGGGGGGGATGGGTCAACCGGGGGTACATCGGAGGAGGAGGCGGACGAAGACACAAGTCCCCCCGGGGGGACGGCGCCTGAAGGAGGCGTGCAACGCTGGGCCAGCTGTGCCCAGGGAGGAGCCCGGTCCTGGGGGCACGGTGCGGAGAGGGGCACACGGGCGATGCGGGCAGGCTCCAGATTGCGGAGGGGGGCGGGGGCAGGGCCAGGTGAGGTTCCGGAGAGTTTCAGGGCAGCTCTAAGGGCCTGCAGGACCACCTCCCCAGTGAGCACATGGGTGGGCAGGCCCCGGTGCAGCAGGGAGGGGCTCCGGCAGGCGCGAGCCCATCTCTGGGCAGAGCTCCCCCACCGCAGGCTGGCTGGGCCTCAGCAGGGCGTGCCCAGGGCCAGGAGTGGCGGCGCCTCTCGGGGCTTGTGGAAGTAGCCGGAGGCGGACAGCTCCGTGTGCAGCTTGGCTCGGGGGCCGCCTGGGGCCGCACGCCCGCCGCAGCCCTCGCCGCAGCAGCAGCAGCAGCAGGCCAGGAAGGCGCGGCCCAGCGGGCGGCTCACGCACAGGAGCAGCAGCGGTGTCACGGCCGCCTTGAAGAAGGTGGAGAACTGCGCAACCAGGCCCAGCAGCTCCAGGGTCTGGCGCGTGAGCGCGGCCGACAGGTAGGCCGCCACGACGTTGCACACGTTCTCGGGGAGGGCGCAGAGGGCGTGCACGGCGGCCAGGCCCACCACGGTGCTGCTGGGCCGGGCCCCCGGCGGCTCCTGCGGGCCCGGCCGGCTCTCTGGCTCCCTGCCCGGCGGGCCCCGCACCCTCCACGTCACCAGCTGGCAGGTGGCCGTGAAGAGCACAGGCAGGCAGAAGTAGCAGCCGAAGGACCACCACATGCGGGCGTTCTGGTAGGTCAGGGCCAGCGAGTAGAGTGACTCGGGCAGGCGGGCTGAGGGCTCCATGACGCACGTGTCCACGGCGCCCGCAGCGGGACTGGGCTCCCGCGCCAGCTGCCACAGGAGGAGCTCGGGTGCAGCCAGCGTCAAGGAGCCCACCCAGATGACTGCCAGCCTGGCCAGGATGGACGGGCATGGCTCGATGGGCCTGGCCTTGGGCAGGGTGCTGGTGGCCACGTGGAAGCGATCGATGCCCAAGGCGCAGAGGCTGAAGGTGGTGATGCCCAGGGAGGAGACCTGCGGGGTACGGAGCGGGGAGAGGAGGTCAGCACCACACTCCTGGGACTTCAGCAATCATCCCCGAGGATGAACGCAGGGAGGCAGGGGTCCTGGGCCTGCCGGGCTGTGGATGCCCGTGTCCCCCACGTGCATGGCGGAGGGGGCGGGTAGCCTTGGGGGTGCGCAGACATAGGCTCTCTGTCCTGCCCTGCCCTGCCAGAGAGGCCCAGGGTCGGGCCACTCAGGGAAGCAGACCAGCCCACCCGGGCTCAGCCTGCTCACCCAGCGCACAGGACGACCGCCCTGTGAGCAGAGAGGAGGCGAGTGTCAGGGAGAGGGGGGCTCCCCGCCCGAACCTCCCCTCCCCACTGGGGCGTGCTGAGGGGGCCCCGCCTCTCCGCGGGCAGACCCCGGGCCAGGCCGGAGGAAAGCAACGCAGCCTCTCCTTTCCTCCCAGAAGAGCCCCCCGGAACTCTGAGCTCACTCCGCCGCTCCAGGGCCTCCTGGGGCCCCTAGGAAAGGGCCCAGCAGCGCACCTGTCCCTCAACTCTCACTGACACCCAGCCTGCAAGGAGGGCTCAGCCACAACTCTGCAGACAGGCCTCACAGGGCGCCGCCCTCTCCCTCCCTTGAGGCCTTCCCAGTAAAAACCATCACTTGAATCATTTTAACTCCAAGCACACTGTAGCCTTGGGGGCGCAGACACAGGCTCTGTGTCCTGTCTTGCCCTGCTGGAGAGGCCCAGGGTCGGGCCACCTGGGGAAGCAGATCGGCCCAGCTGTCACCTCTGTCGTCCTTCGAGAGTTCACTCAGCCACGGCGACGCGGATCACCTGTCACCCATGAGGGGGCCGAGCCGGGGCAGGTGAAGTGTCCCACCCCAGTCACTCCACTGATCTGCCCGCCTCCAAGGCCCCGTGTCTGACCCCCCTGGCTCAGCAGGGCTCCGAGCTCCAGGTAACTGAGATGCAAAGCTGTGCCCAGCTGGGCGGCCTCCTTCCGGTCTGAGCACCCTTTGGGTGGTTGCCCCGGGCTGGGGAGGGCAGAAAAAGGCTGTGCCGCCTGCTGAGCCTCGGCCAGTCTGTCTGGATGAGAACTGATCACTAGTTCATGGGATGTGGTGAGAACCCGGAAGACAGCAGCGTTCAGACACTCATCCTGATTCCTTCCCCACTCAGGCCAGCCACCCACTCACTCAGCCCCCGGGAGGAGAGTGGCTCTGGCGGGGCATGGCCACTCCAGCCCTCGTGACTCCCCCCGAGCCCCCCGTAAACAGCGTTCAAGGCTGCTGGCTGATTTCGTGCTGCTGGCGGCCTCTTGTGTCCCACACAAGCACACTCAATTTTGGTATATTTAGCGTTGCTTTGATTGCACTTTCTCCTGGTCTATACGTCCATCAACACCCAGCCAGGAAGGGCCCAGAAGTGAATGGCCACCTGGTCTACCCCCTGATTGGGAGACAGGGAAACGGGAAAGGAGGTCTGACCTGCCCAGGGACACCCCAATATGCCCCAGCCTCAGCTGCAGCCCCCAGAACCAGGGCTCCACTTTCAGAGCACGGAGCAGGCAGCCAGGGTGATGGCAGGGACGAGGGTCGCGGGGAGGGAGGGCCTCCCCTTCCGTGTTTGCACTCCCGGGAGTCGGTACAGAGCTGACTGGGTAGCGGGGTGGGGCTCTGCAGAGAATTGGAATCTCCCTTCAGGCACCGATTGAGGGGGCAGGAAATTGAGGGGCAGAGAGGGGGCACAGGGCAGAGCCATTTCTTGGGTGGAAAGACAGAGGGGTTAAGGCAGGGGAGGGAGCTGTCAGCGTGGAGAGAAGGGGGCCCGCCTTGAGGCTGCTGGGGGCCGGAGCCGGGCTGGGGGCGGGGGCCTGAGAGCTGCTGGAGCCGTGCTGCGCGTGCCTCCCTGAGCAACCTGGGGGAGAAGCGGGACAGGCTTGGGGGGCCTCATACACCCTCTCCGCCCATGCTGGCAGCCCTCCCGCCCCCGTCCCGTGGGTTCTCCTCAGCCACACACTCACCTCCACAAAGGGCACCGCCTGGCAGGACACGGCGCCCAGCAGCCTCTGCTTGGTGATCTCGTGGAAGGTAACGACAGGGAGGCAGAAGAAGAGGACCAGAAAGTCCCAGAGCGCCAGGCTGGCCAGGATGGAGTTCCAGGTGCTCTTCAGGTGGTAGCTGTGCCACACGATGCACATGACCGCCAGGCTGCCCACGATGCCCACGGCAAACAGCAACAGGGCCAGCAGCAGGACGGCGTAGGCCCCGTAGGAGTGCTCGGCCACCGGGTACAGCGGGTTCCGCATCTGCAGGCGCCGGCCAGGAGTCCCCGTCGTGCTGCCCCGGGGCTCCTGCCCGCTGCCCCCAGTCACTCTGGCCTGGTCCGCGGAGGGGCTGGCGGCCACCCGGGGCTGGGTGGGCTGTGGGGCGGCGGGGTGGATGGGCCGGGGGTACTCAGCCCACCCCTCGGGCACGTACTGCTGCAACCCCTTGGCGTCCTCCCGCTCAGCTCCTCGCCTGGACCGGTCCGGCTGCTCCTGGGCTGCAGGCTGATGCCCACCCTGCTGCAGGCGGAACCCCCCAGGGGCCCTTTCGGGCCCGGCTGCCAGCGCCACGGCAAGGGAGACGCCCAGCGGCCACAGCCACCGCATGGCCGGACGAGCGGCACGGCTGCCCGCACACAGAGGCGAGGCCGGGCTGAATGCGGGCCCGGCTCGATGGGCAGCTGGCTGCTGGGCCCGCCCCCAGCGGGCGTCTGGCATCGCCAGCCGGCTCCAGTGGTCACCCCCCGTCCCTCTGCCCGCAGCAGCCAGGCAGGACAGGGCAGGGCCCTCTGCTGGACACAGGGCGCTCTGTGCCGCCCGCAGGACACGCCTCCCCAGGCCCCATGGACACGGGGTTGGGAGGACAGGGCTCCCGCCCCGGCTCAGGGGACAGGGCGATCGCTGCTGCTGCTAGCCTTAGGGTTTGCGAGCACTCTCTGGGCCAGGCTGCTGGATAGAACCATCATACTTCGTGTTTACATGGCTACTGCAGCTCAGAGAGGCCAAGCAACTTGCCCAAGGACACACAGCCGGGATCCAAATTGCAGGTGTGCCCAACTCCAAAATGGAAACTCAGCCCCTTGATCACGGAGCAGGAAAGGGATCCTGAAGAGGGTCCACACCCACAGTCTTCTTTCTCAGACGTGGAAACCATGGGAACCGCGGCCAGAGAGGTCGAGTGCCAGGGCCAGGCACACACAGGACAGGTGGTCGGTGGCCAAGGAGATGAGACGGCAGCCCTCTGCTCCCCCTGCTCTGCGTGTGCGCATCGGCTGCACCTCGGAGGCGGCGGGCCACAATCCCCAACCTGGGAAACGCAGCTGTGGTGCTGGAGAGGACCCTCGAGAGCCCCCTGGACCACAAGCAGGTCCAACCTGGCCATCCTGAAGGAGATCAGTCCTGGGTCTTCACTGGAAGGACGGATGATGAAGCTGAAACTCCAACACTTTGGCCACCTGATGCAAAGAGCTGACTCATGGGAAAAGACCCTGATGCTGGGAAAGATTGAAGGCGGGAGCAGGAGGAGACGACAGAGGATGAGATGGCTGGATGGCATCACGGACTCGATGGACGTGAGTCTGAGTGAGCTCCGGGAGCTGGTGACGGACAGGGAGGCCTGGCGTGCTGCGATTCATGGGGTCACAAAGAACCGGACACGACTGAGCGACTGAAGTGAAGAAAGGCAGCCCCCTGCCGTCCACAGCCCTAGCTCTCTGGGGCCGTGGGGACATCAGAGGCCACTAGGTGGAACCAGATGCTCAGAGATGGACATTCACGGCTGCCTGGCCCGTGACCCTAGCCCAGCCCACAGAAGCACGGCAGCTGCTGGGGAAGGTGGTCTCAGGAGACCGTGTGGGTTCCCAGGGCAACCCCAAAGCGCTGAGACCATGCGCCTGCTGTTCCACCCCACCCTCCTGGGCCCCCCGTGGGTCGGCCTCCCCAGCAAAGACCCCTCTCCAGGACCAGGCTGGAGCAGCGCCCCCACCAGGGCAGGCCACGTGGAAGGCGACCATTTCCCAGCCGCTAGGAATCTCTCTCCTTTGTCCCAGAAATCCCCGTCCTCGTCCCGGGGAATCCCCAGGGCCGGCCGCAGGAACGGTCCTGGGGCGAGTCGGGGTGGAGTGGGGCTGGGACCTCGGGGCAGCTGTGAAGCCGCCCGAGATGGCTGGAGTCTGGCGTTTTCTGGACCGAGTCCGTGGGCCGGCACCGCCCAGTGAATGGAAGCGGACCGCCCAGATCTGCCTCCTTTGCCGCTTATGAGCTGTGTGACTCCAGTCAAACACCGGAACTCTGCTTCGCCTGTAGTGAGGAGTCAGTAACAGAATAAGTGGGCTTGTCTATGTCCGTCGCTAGAATAGCGTGTGGCACCTGAGGAGCGCCAGATAAAGATGCGCGGTTGCCACGGCGACTCACTTCTGACGCCCCACGGCCTCTGGAGGCAGGTGCTGTTACTGTCTTCACGTCACAGATTTGGGAACTGAAGGACAGAGATGCGGGAGGCAGGCGGGGGGGCAAATTCGAGACAAGCCCTCCCCACTCCCAGCCCCAACAGCTGGCACCAGAGCTGGGCAGCGAGTCTTCTGGACCCCACTCTGCCAGCCCTGCAGGCTCTGGGCTCCTGGACCACAGTGAGGTGTGCTCCCAAAGGTCAGAGGCTCAGGACCTGCTCCAGAATCAGAGACAACCCGCAATCACTTACCCTCATGGTCCAAAGGCTGGCTGAGCACCTACCCTGCGCCAGAGGTTGCCACAGGCACTCCGGAAACAGTGAACCTCACAGGTATGAGCTCTGCCCGCCGAGATCCATACTCAAGGAAGGAGGCAGCCACTGACAAACCTGAGCCCCAGAGACCATGAGTATACATCGTGAGGAAGGACCTGCGCAAAGGAGACGGCGCAGTGCCATTGAGGAACCTCTGCCCTTCGGTTTGCTCCTGGGGAAAGATCAGTGGTACCCTGGGGCCTGTGGTCTACAAGGGCGCTGTCACGGTGGGACGTCACCCTGCCCTCCCGACCCCAGAGTGCTCCCTGGAGCTCCGGCCGGCACCCAGCACCCCAGGCTCGTCACAGACACTGCCCTCTCCCCGTGGAGAAGCCAAGTCCTCTTACCCAAAGACGGCCCTCCACGCCAGGGTCTCCCAGTAAGCACCCTCCAACAGCAGGATAACCCAACTGGCTGGCCCGTCAGAACAAACCCCCCAGCTGATAAGACGCACGCGCACTGTAGGAGGCCAGTGACTTGTGCTGCTGCTGCTGCTGCTGAGTCGCTTCAGGCGTGTCCGACTCTGTGCGACCCCACAGACGGCAGCCCACCAGGCTCCCCCGTCCCCGGGATTCTCCAGGCAAGAACACTGGAGAGGGTTGCCATTTCCTTCTCCAAAGCATGAAAGTGAAACGTGAAAGGGAAGCCGCTCAGTCGTGTCCGACTCTTTGCGACCCCATGGACTGCAGCCCACCAGGCTCCTCTGTCCATGGGATTTTCCAGGCAAGTGCTGGAGTGGGGTGCCGTCGCCTTCTCCACTGTAGGACGGGAGTGACTTGTGTTAGTATTTATTTAACAGATGTTTACTGTGCCTGTTTATTGTGACGGATACAAAAGTTATGCTCGAAGCACCTGTTACTAATGAACGACCGTCGTTTGAAGCCTCCAGCCTCAGAGAGGTCACTGGCATCCCAGGCCACCCGGTCCAGCTCCAGACAGCATGGATGTGGAAGTTGCTCCTTTATTAGAAACGTGACTCCAGGAAAACCCGCTGGGGAGACTGAACACAGCAGGCTCCAGTGGGGTGTGGTCAGCAAGACAAACTCCCCTCCACAGGAAGAGCAGGGCCCTGGCAATGGGCGGGTGGCGGGGGGCAGGGGGCGCAGGGCGCTGGGGCAGGATGCGGAGGCCCACCGTGCGGTCCTGGGCGAGTCAGGAAGGCTTCCTAGAGGCGAACCTTCGCAGGGGTTCCTCCAGGAGCCGACTAAGGGCGAGAGAGGGTGCTGGTTCTCAGATGGGAGGCGGGCCGTGGTCCAGCAGGCCTACGGCGTTCGGGGAGACAGGCTGATTCCAGGAAGAGCCAGCCTGCTGGGAGGAGTGGAGGTCACCCAGCCGGGACAGAGGAGAGGAGAGGGCTGCTGCCAGGATCTCAGCACCAGGCCTGGGGGCCAGGTGGGGCGGGCAAGCTGGAGATGCCCGGGAAGCCCATGGAGGGCGGTCCCCTGCTCTGCCCTGCCCGCCCCTTCCCCAGTGATCTGTAGCTTTCCCTGCAGACAGCTCCGTCAGCCTGTCCCTCTGGGGCACCTGGAGGCCCCTGGCAGCCCAGGAACTGGTCCTGGAGCTCTGGGGTGAGTGGGGAGGGTCAGGGTGAAATCTCTGGGGACAGCCNCCCCAGTGATCTGTAGCTTTCCCTGCAGACAGCTCCGTCAGCCTGTCCCTCTGGGGCACCTGGAGGCCCCTGGCAGCCCAGGAACTGGTCCTGGAGCTCTGGGGTGAGTGGGGAGGGTCAGGGTGAAATCTCTGGGGACAGCCAAGCCCCCGGCTGTGGGCTGTGACTGTGGCAGGGTCTGGCTGCAGCCTGGGGGGCCGGCAGGAAGCCCCTCTGCTTAGGGGGCGAGTGCAGGAGACGAGGGGGTGCTCCACACAGCCCAGCCCCTCGCCCCCAGCCGCCGGCACGGCCTCGCCTCCCTCCACACCTCAGGTGGCAGGCGGGGACAAGCAGGTCGTTCACTGCCAGGCGCCCCAGCCGCCGTGTCCTTCCCTGCCGTGATGTCCTGGCAGGGCCGCCAGCCAGGCTCAGCCCAGAAGAGCGCGGAGGGGAACCGACGGGGAGGCGCGACCCCTCCCCTGCACGGGGTGGCACCTGTCCGGGCGGCGGCAGGCACAGGCTGGCACTGAGGCGGAGTGGCTGGATTCCGTGCAGGGATCCCTCTGCGGCCAGCCGCTGCTCTGAGCCCCACCCTCACTGTGGACGCTGGGTGGTCCGGGCTGCGTAGGCCAGGACCAGGTCCCTTTACCTGCTGACCCTCAGCTCTCCTGGCAGTAAGCCCTGCCTGGAAGGCTCGCCCTGGACATCCAACCACATCGCTGAGCGGCGCCTCCGAGACAAAGAGGGTCCCTCAGAAATGCCCACGTCTCTCCTCCTTCACACTGGCCTCATCCCCTGCCTCTCTAAGAGCCACCCTCAAGTGGTCCCAGACACTCACGTCCATGCAGTGCAGCCCCTGGGACCCCCCAGGTGGAAGGGCCCTGGGCCTCCCATTCAGCCAGTCTGGTGATGGGCTGTGACCCAGAGGTGGGGGTCCTTGGGACTTGCATCCAGGAGCCCAGCACCCGGGGCCCTCCAAATGTGACAGGAGTACTCCGTGCCCACCCGCCACTCCTGGATTGGGGTGAAGAGGCGGGAGTGCTTCACAGGAGGGGATTAGGGCCCCAGCCATGTCACCCCGCATGCAGAGGCGACTAAGGACAGACAGCACCCCCCCACACCCCAGCCGCCCTGTCCTGCAGCCCAGCCTCTGCCAGGAGCGAGCAGGGCTGGGCAGGCTGCCCGGGACCTTGGGTGCGGCTTCACTCAAGGATGGAGAAGGCGGTTTCTGCCCCAGCCAGACACCCGCCTCCCCCCGGCCAGCTATCCCTGGTTGAGAGGGTCGGGCCCTGCCCTTCTCTGCTTCCCCACGGGATTCACTCTTTCTCTCCTGTCCAAACCAGCAGTCTGTCTGTGGGTCTGCAGACTGGCCTGGAACAAGCCCTTGATCTTGGGAGCTGAGGGGGGTTCCTTTGCTGAAGCTGCAGACGTGAACACTGACTCAGGGAGGTGGGAGCCTGGCTGACCCAGCCCCCAGCCCCCAGCCCCGGCGCGGCCGCCAAGGCTCTGATTCGAGTGTCACGCCCCACCCAGCAACGAGGGGCTGTGCTGGGCTCAGCCCAGGCCACTGCCCGGGTCAGGACTCGCAGCGAAACACACTGCGTGTGGGGGTGAGGAGGGCGAGAGTGGGTCTTCTCTGCGCCCTCCAGGGTGAGCCCTCATCCCCCGGAGGTCTCTCTTCACGCACCCCCTTCCCCGACGGTCTTCCAGGGTGAGCCCACGTCCGCGGACGTCTCTCCCCACGCACCTCCTCCCTTGACAGTCCTCCGGGGTGAGCCCACGTCCGCGGAAGTCTCTCCCCAAGCAGCCCCTCCCCTGACGGTCTTCCCAGCCCTCGGGTCCCAGGCACACTGTCCTTCTCCGGGCCTCCCTCTGGAGCTGCCTGCCCACCACTGCCAGGCTGCCCTCCAAGCTGGGTGGGCCCACGAGGCCAGAGTCTGGCCAGGCTGCCCTGGATGGGGGGCCCTCACCTGTGACCCGTGGCTTTGCTAGGGACCTCTCTGTCCCTTCCCCGAGGGACTTCAGGGCCGAGGCGGGCTCATGTGTCTTTGTCTGTTTGCTCTCTTGAGGGCGAGGGAGCTCCCTGGCCCCCTGGACCCCGCGGTCTGCCAGCAGGAGTGGGGGCGGGGGATAGCGGCAAGCCTGGCAGGGGCAGGAGGGGCGCACAGCTCCCCGGGCGGGCGTGCTCGTGTGCTTCTGTGCTCTCTGTACTCAGCACACGGCCGGGCATGCTGCCCCCGTGGCAGCGCCACAGAGCTCCCACACGCACCCGTGTAAAGAGGTTTGTATTTCTCTTGGGAACAGCTAGGGCAGGGGTGTGGCCCAACAGATGGCTGGCAGGTTACAGGTGTGTTTGGCTGGAAAAGGCAGGCAGCCTGGCGTCCTGATTGGCGGGCTGTGAGTCACGGCGGTTGGGTTCCTGGAGCGGGCTTGCTGGCTGTCATGGAGTCGAGGTCATGCCCTGTCTTATCTCCACCACTCCTCTGCCCAGACGGACCGTGTTCCCAGCCTGTGTCGGCAGTGACGCGCGGTCAGTGGGTCATGCCCCCTGAGTAGCCTTCCGGTGGGGCGTGAGTCCACCGCGCCTGGCACAGCGGCTCTCCTGGGTCCGACGGCCTCAAGTGGGAGGGATCTGAGGGACTGGCTGGCTGTCTACACGAAACCTGGCAAAGCCACAAAGGGGTTTCCTCAGTTCCCAAAGCCCCACTGAACCGACCAGCAACATAAAAATGTTTGTGGGTAAACATTCTAGACAGCAGCTCCAGGCTTTGGGAAGGGCTTCCAGGGAGACCAGCTGGGAGCAATGGTGGCCAGGAGTAGGCAGGTGGTACAAGCCCACCCTGGCTTCCAGCACAAGGGACCCTGGGACGTGTCCTGCCCCCCAGCCCCAAGTCCCGCGGGCCTGCAGAGTTTGTACTTCCCAGGTCTGGTGGGTGTGGCTTCGTGTCCTTCCAGGAGGCGAGCCCAACAGTCGCAGAGGAACGCAGCAAGGCCTGAGCCAGGGCGTGCCCCCAAGGTCACCAGGTGGAGGCTGGCAGCGAGCAGGAGCAGACACAGGGACATCGGCGCCACCACACCTGCCAGAGCTCTGCCCGCCTGGCCACGCAGACAGCTGCAGCCCCCAGCCCTCCACAAGGGTCCCGGGACCACTCACTCGGCCGGGGGATGGGAAGGAGCTGGCACGGCCACCTCCACCCAGGTCTGCAACTGCCGAGAAGCTCCAAGGTCCCAACAAACCTCCACAAGCCTCCCGCAGCTCCCTGTCCTGCCTGCCGGCTTGAGCAGACAGGATCCTGGAGTCTGGGTGGGGGCAGTTGACCCGGGAGGCCCCGGCCCGCTCCCTGTGGCTGCCAGGCTGCCTGCGGCCCCCCGGACCTGGCTGGGACCCACCTGGCAGGCACGGCGCCTGGGCTGCACGCCAGGGGGAACTTTCCATCTGCCTGGCCCTGCCGACTGCTCTGTGGTCTGGAGCCGAGCAGGTCTCCAGCATACACACCCGAAGGGACGATGCTCACTGAATCCCATGACAGCCGAAAGTGTCAGAGGAGTTGGTTCTGGGTCATGAGGGTCCCCAGGTCACCCAGTGAGCCCCACCTTGAACAGACTGAGGCCCAAAAGAGAAATGACACCAAGGTCAAGGGAGAGGTGGCGTGGGCCCAGCCTGGGGCCACAGCCTCAGCGCAGAGTGCTGACTGGGGGCGCGGGCCTCTCCCCTACTCCCCTCCACCGCAGGGTGACTGAGCTGCCCCCCACCCTCACCCTCCCCACACACTCTGACCTCCCTTCTTGGCACAGCTCAGTGGGTCTGCCCTCCCCAAATGGATGTGAGAACCAGCTCTAGGTGTCAGTGTGTGTGCACGCGTGTGCACACGTATCCCTGGCCCTGGTGTGTGTCGGGGTGTGTGTCAGGGTGTGTGTCAGGGTGTGTGTGTGTGTGATTCCCACCTGGCCTGGATTCCTCTAAGGCCTGGGGGTGCTGGCTGGGCTGCTCCGTCCTCGGGAGACACCGCCCCGTGGCCCGCAGCGCTGGCCGCCCAGGTGCCCTCGTCCCCTCGCTGCTCGGACCGTCCCCTCCCGCCCACCGCTCCCCGCCCCTCCAGCTCCTCCCCTGGCGACACCTGAAGCTCTCGAGGCGCGAACACTGACGGCTCCACCACCCCTTCCTGGGGGCCCTGCCGGTCCCCCACCGCCCTGAGGACGCAGGCTCCCTGGGCCGCTTGCCAACATCCCCACCTCGCCACTCCCCCAGCCTTACCACCTCCCCGCTCTGCTGTTCTACCATCTGCGGTGACACGGCCCCTTCTGTCTGCTCTGGGGGCCTGCTCTGGGGCTCTCGTCCTGCCATTATTTGGGTGATTTCGTGTACCCAGTGGCCTCCCCGCTCCCTGCCCTCAGCCCCGAGGCGTCCCCTCCACTGTCCCCAGGGGTCCGGCTCCGTGACCACATCCTGTACATAGTCATCTCTAGCAACTGCCCTGTTGCCTCACGTTAAATCCACAAACCCCGTCACACCCCGCCCCACCCCACACGGTCCTGCCACCTCCGGTCTGCACCGATCCGCAGCCCCTCTAAAGGCAACGCACACCTCTGGGCCTGGCACCACAGCCCCTCCGACCTCCTGGTCCTTAGCCACCCTTTTGCTTAACTCTTGAGTGTCCTTAACTGCCAACTAGCGTCTGTTCTACTTTCAGCTAAAGGAGGTCTTTTCAGGGCTAAAGGTGGCACTGAGAACTGCCGAGAGGGCCCACACGAGTCTCGACTCCGCTTGCAGGAAGGACCAGCCCAGAGCAGGGCCCTGTGCAGACCTGTGTCCGCCGAGGTCCACTGCCCAGGGCTTGGGCCCCACCTCCGTGCCTGGGCCCACCGGCCGGTGTTGGTCTGCGAGGAGCCTCCTCTTTGTTGGAAGCGGGGTTGGCTTCAGTCTTCACTTCACTGCTGCTCTGCTTTTAATTAAAACCGACTGTCGCAGCTTTGCCCACTGTAGCCTCTTTCTGCATCCAGTGCAACTTCCTACCCTCAGCAGGCCCTGCCCCGCACAGCACCCTCACCCGCCGCCTCCAGCAACGCGCCCACCCCGGCCCCTCCCACCCACCCTCCCTCCTGCAGCCCCCGAGCCCTGACCTCAGCACCCTTAGCTCCTGAGGGTCTCCACTGCCCTCAGGACCAGGCTTGGGCCCTGACTGTGGGCCTCTCTGGCTGCTTGCTCCCTACCCGGCAGCCGCACCCTGTGCCGTGGGCTTGTTGCACCCCTCTCCTGTCTCTGGACTTTTTCAATGATACTCCCTCTGCTGGGAAAGCCCATCTTCCCATCGTGGCCTGGTTAACTCCTACCCTACCCTATGGACGTGTCAGCTTAGCGACACCGCTTCCAGGAAGCACACCATGATCACACCTGGGTAGAGCTCGGTGCCTCAGTGCATTGAAATCGCCGGTGTTCCCAGCCAGACCATGAGTGCCCCGAATGTGAGGGTGGTGACTCTGGTGCTCCAGGCCAGCACCCTGTAGAGCCGGAGGCCGCTCAGTGCCCGTGACATGGATAGATTAATGAGCGCAGCCGGAGCTCACGCAGCACAGCAGCCCCTTCCCTTCGCATGAGCTGTGTCTCTGCACACTCTGGCTCCAGGACGTTTTAGACAGTTTTCTTGAGGAATCATGGAAGTCTGATAATCTGCACACACGTAAACTGTACAGACTGAAAAGGTTTGACATTTGTATACATCCCCGGGACTAACAGCACAATCGAAGCAATGGACAGGGACTTCCCGGGAGGCCCAGTGGTTAGGAATCCACCTTGCAACGCAGGGGATGCGAGTTCTATTCCTGCTTGGGGAACCAAGCTCTCACGCGCCGCGGGTCAGCTAAGGCCTCAGCCTGCACCCAGAGAAGCCCGGGCCTCGAGCGGCTCGGCGACGACGACAAACCCCAACCAGCAATGCGCTGGGCTGGAGCCGAAGGCACGGGCTGACGCAGGACCGCGGACACCGGCCCTGACTCCGAGAAAAGGAACGGACTCGCCCAGATGCTTCCATGTACGAGCCAGCAGCATAGCTCCTCCATTAAAACACGCGCTGATCGAGCGATCTTGCACAGGAAACTCACCTCAAGCTTGCAACATAAAGGCCAGGGGAAAATGACAGACTCTCTGTGCTGTCACCATCGGGAACTTCACGGGGGTGGGGGGAAGGGAGCGAGGCCCCAGGGTACCCGCTGCGCTGTCTGCACCCCCACCCCGCATGCGCCTCGGGCCTCAGACCAGTCAGCTGGCGGGGCACGCGGGGTTCGCACCGGCTCTGGCCAGACAGCCACGAGGCCTTTACGTAGTCTCCTCTTCCAGGGTGGAAAAATCCCTGCAGGAAGAGTGACCACGTCTCTTTCTCCAGGAAAACCCGGACCCACTCGTCCTCTCACCTCTCACATCTCGGTGTCCCCCACCATCCGGGATGCAGCAAACCGCATCATCCAGGTCAACGCGCCACGGAACGCGGGAGTTTACCTTTGCCTGCGATTACCGTGTCCGCCCGAGAGTACTATCCATCTTTCTGGACCTTTGCTAGTTCTGGAGCCATTCTCACATCTGCCAACACGCAGCTGCTGGCTGTCGGGCTTCATGCTGTGGGCTGTGTGGCTGCGACCAGGGCCGAGCCAGGGACACCGTGATCACCCTGACCTGTTTTTTGGCTGCACTGCGTGGTATGCAGGATCTTAGTTCCCCAACCAGGGCTCACACCTGCGCCCCCCCGGAGTTATAGCACAGTTAACTGAGTCAACCCACAGAGTCTTAACCACTGGACCCCCACAGAAGTCCCCCTGGCCTGCACTGGTGGCCTGGCTCTTGGCCCCTAACCTCTCCACTTTTCCTTTTTAAACTTATTGTTATTATAATTTACTTTATTATTATTTGTTTTTTTGCTGCACCTCATGGCACGTGGGATCTTAGTTCCCCAACCAGGCTTGAATCCTGCAGTGGAATCATGAAATCTTAAGCACTGGACTGCCAGGGAAGTCCCTTCACTTTTTTTGTGAAGAACTTCATGCACATAAAACATAAAATATTGGTATCAAATAAAATGTGTATGTCATTTCTCCTGCAATCTGTCTTTCTTTCCCTAGTTTGAGTTGCAGATACCGGTCGCTGAACATAAAAAGGCAGAGGAAGAATTTTTCCTCCCCTGCGCTGTCACCAACATCAGCATCAGGAGCAGCATACCAAACAGCCCAGAGAGGCAGAAAACGCTGCCAGAAAGAGTCCCTGAGGCTTAAATCCTTTACTTTAAAGACCTCTCAGAAAGGCTTATCCTTCCTCCTGTGGATAAGACCTGCCCCAGAGGCTGTTAATCAGAAGCACAGGTTACGTCCTTGTCTTCAAGGAGTTTATAACAGGACCTGCCACACACAGGACTGAAGGAGCCGGTGGGGCGTGGCCAGAGCCCCCGGACCAGGCCTCACCCACTTGTGGCCCCCTTGCCTGTGCTTTCTGACAAGCCTCACGAGAGTCCTGTGGTAGCCAGCAGAGGTGGGGTTAAGACTCATATTTCCAGATGAGGAATCTGGGACTTAGTTTCTGGGAGTCGACCACCAGTGGTAAAGATGAGAAGTGTCCTTGGGAGTCTGCATGGTGCGCCTTCTGAAACACTGGGGTGATCCGCCTCACTCAGGAGGTGGACAATTTAGACACAGAGCAGAGAGTTCACTGTCCTGACCTCAGAGCTGTCCCACCCGCTGCCGGCTGCAGAGGCCGCCGGCCCTTACCTTCCCCACCCATCTCAGCAGGGCCCTTCCCCGCCTCTCTCCCTGCACCCACTTAAAGCGCTGGCGGGACGCGCCTATTCCGCACAGTGCCCTGCACTCCCTTTCAGCGTGGCTCATGCCTGCAGTGCCGTACCCACCCTCACTACCAGTTACAGCATCTCCATCAGCCCCTCGGTTTCCCTGGCGACGTCAGCCAGGGCCCTGCCCAGGGTGTGACGTCACAGGGCTGGACCCCCTCTGCCGGGAGGGCGGCCCGGCCTGGTGCCCAAAGGCAGACGCTTCTTTCCCTCCCCAAGCCTTGTCCTCCTCCAGGCCTGAGGTCGAGGGTCCGCTGCCCCTGCTACGGGTCTGGACGTGGGCACCTTCCAGGCTCCGACGGCCGCCCAGCTGCCCTGTCCCAGCCGCGGTCTTCTCAGTTCTGTCTCCTGGGGGCCTAACCCAGCGCTCCCTGCCGCCTCCACCCTGCGAGGCTGATGACTCTCCTGGATACAGTGAGGTCCTGGCTGGATCTTCCGAGAGGTCCAGGGGGTATGGTTGCCATGGTCACACATTGTCAGCCCCTGTCCCCTGCTCCCCCACCTTAAGAAACTCCCTGGGACGAAAAGGCCCCCTCAGCTGAGTGGGGGCTGGGAACCACAGAGCGCCCCCACCCCCGTGCTGGAAGCCCCGGGACACCCTGCGGGCTTGGGGCTCAGGTCTGCTACTGTTTTGGAGGAGCAGCGTGTTAAGAGGTGCACTGGTTTAGGGGTAACAGAAAGCTCCGCTCCCCTGTCCTCCCCTGGAGGAGGGCAGAGGGTGCCCGGCTGTCAGAGCCAGTGGTAGGGTGCACGGAATCAGGGACCCTACCCTGTCTTTCTGAACTCTGGCTTATTGATGCTAGAGTCCTCTTCTGGAATATTCGATCATCCAAACAC
>SJYX01020439.1:129791-153864 GCA_006410675.1 Oreotragus oreotragus
CTCCTGCAGCCCGCCCCCCCCCCCCGCCCACTGGCTTCCTCTGCCAGGACAGCCACCTGCCTCCGCCGGCTCGAGCAGGACTGGGCTGGGAACGTCTCCAGCCCCCGACAGGCCCAGTGTCAGTTCCAGGCCCTTCTGGGGAGGGAGGAGGCCCAGGGCGGGGCTGCCAGAGTCAACACACCCGTGTCTGTGGGCAGGGACTGGTTTGGCACCTGCGGGCCTGGTTCCAGCCCACAGGCCCAGGGCCCAGCCTCTCCTGGGTCACCCAGAGTTCCTGGCCCCTAGACCTCTGCCTCCGTCGGGCAGCCAGGCCAGTGCTGGTCAGAACCACTTCCCCCCCAAAACCGGGCCAGCGCCTAGAGAACTGAGACCCTAAACCTGTACCTGGGAGAAGGTCCCTGCCCCGTGTGATCGAGTCACGTCGCTCACCCCTCACCGTCCCCAATGTCAGTGCGATGTTACCAACCCAGGAAAGAGTCCTCCTTGCTCGCGAGCACACCTTCCAAAAGGACCCATCGGCTCGTCAGCGCTGGCTCCCTAACCCTCTCTGAATCCTTTGCATCAGAATCGTCTGTCCGCTGTTTCCACCAGTCCTCACCCAGTTCTGCTCCAGGCCCCTTGTCCTGAAATGCCCATCTTCAGTCCTAAACCAGACGTCCGGCTGTGCCCACTGCTTGCCCACCCCCGCCCCCGGCCACGTGCGCGGTGGACTCTGCTGGTGAGGTCTGGGGAGTGGGCAGTGGACACACTCTACTCATCTGCTCCCCGCAGTGAACCATATTCCCGTCCCGAAGGCTCAGTCCCAATAAAACCCCAAGCCCGGCCCCCACCCTCAACAGCAAAGCCCAACCCGACAGGGGGACGGAGGGCGAGTGAAGGCCCGGGTACACCCAGGCCTGGTCGCTTGTGGAGGAGGGTGTTGGGAGGAAGGGGCTGGATTTAACTAACAAACGTGAGGGGCACGGGGCGGTGGGGCCCGCAGGGCTGGACCAGGAGGCCGGGCCCCACAACAGCCTGATTTGCTTTGCAAAGGCTGCGGGTGATCCACGCCCAGGCAGGGACGCCTAGAGGGCAGGTGGTGCCTTCTGCTGAAAGATGACGCCCCCAGGAGCCCCCTTCTCATTCCTCCTTCCAGGGCGCTCTGCACCCTAATTCTTCACTCCCCACCCCGTGCCTATGTGCTCATGGGTGGGGGCCCGTCCCCGAGGAGCTCGCCCCCCACAGAAGGGGCGCTTCGCCCCTGGCCTGTCCCCACAAGGACAGAGACTGGGCCCCTCACCCACCTGGGCCTGGGTGTGCCCCCGGGGCAAGCAGTGGGCGCACAGATGCCCTTTGCTCGGCAGGAGACGGGGAGCCACGCCTGGGGCCGCCCTGCCCAGGCCCCCTCCCCACCAGGCACCTCCTTCCTCTCCCCCAGCAGCCGGGTCCCAGGGCGGCACAAAGAGTCCTTTGTCTGGGCTACACACGATTGTTCTCCCCTCTGCGGGAACAGGGCTGAGTCTCATTATCAAGCTCTCAGAGGCGGGATCAAAGGGCTCTGCCGCAGGCGCTGTCCTCACGACGGCCCTACCTGGCCCCCGACTCTGCGTGAGCCCGGGAGCGGCAGGGAGCCGGGCGGAGGGTGGGGGTTGGGGCGGCGAGGGCCCGGGCGGGAGCCCACACCCCCACGGGCACCCAGCGCTCAGGTTACAGCCCCCGCCAGCGCCCTGGGTGTGAACGTGCGGAGAGGCACTGCCCGGCGGGGAGGGTGCGGTCCGCCTGGCCGGGGGCCACCCCCGCCCCCAGAATCCCGTCGAGGGGCAGCCCTCGGCTCTGGGGCCACTTCCCTCCACTTGCTTAGGCACCGGGTGAGGCCCTGTCCGGAAACGTGGCCGACATGCTCCACCCCGCACCGTCGCGCATCAGCCGCGGGGAGCGCGCACCCCGGCCTTCCCCGCGCCGCGGCTCCTCTGCCTCCATCAGCAGGGCGCACATGACTCTCTCAAGCCAAGTCCTGGGTCACGTGGAGATTAAAGCCGGTCCTCCGCTCAGGCCCGGAGCCCCCTGGGCCAGGGCTAGGACCGGCGGAGAAGTCGCATGATCGAGGGAAGCAGCCCGCGGGGCGGGCGGAGGGGCTGGTGACGGCGCCTCCCGCACACGCTGCGGCGTCCTGGGAGCCGGGCGAGGGGGCACCGGAGTCGCTAGGCTGGGGGCGCAGCGGGGGGCAGCCGAGGCTCAGCCGCACCTTCCCGCACAGCTGAGGCCGGAGCCTGGTCCCCGCGCTCTCTCCAGCTGGTCCCCCGCCGCGGCCCCCGAAGCTATTATGGGTCACGTGTCTGGGAGACCCAGTCTCGCCCCAGGAGGCTTACAGGCCTGCGCGATGGAGCAGATACGAGGACTGGATCGGACGGGAGTGCGCACGCGGGCTGGGGCAGCGCGCAGGTCAGAGCAGAGCCTGCGCCCGCGAGCCTCCGAGAGACCGGCCTCTGGGAGCCGCGCTGGGGGCCGCGGAGCCCCCGAGGACAGGCCCGGGCCGGGCCAGGGCTGCGGACGGAGGGGCGGCAGGCCCCGCGGAGCGGAGGAGTCAGAATCCCAGGAGGGAGACAGGGCCCAGGCCTGCGGGGTCGGGACGCGGCGCCTCGGTGGGGCCCCTCACTCCCCGGGAAGCCAGAACCTGGGGGTCGTCTGGGCTCTGCCTTTCCCCCGAGTCCCCACCCCGCCCTCACAAACCCTTGGTCCAGCGCCCCACAGCCCGGGCCGCGGTCCTGCCCTCCCCGCCCCCGCCCCCAGCTGGAGGCTCTGAGGCCGCCTCCTCCAGGCTCTTCCCTGACCACACCTGGTCACCTCTCCCAGGTATCCTCTCTTACTCCTGCGGGCTCGGGCCCTCCCTGCCCCCAAAGCTGGGGGCCAGGCCTGCCGTGCCCCTGCCTCCATCCGGAGCAGCCCCTGGGCTCAGCAGGGGCTCAGGGGAGGCAGGGTGGTTAAACTGCAGTTAATATCCGTGGAGACAGAGGCCCAGGAGACAGGAGAGCCTCCCCGCCCGCCGCCAAAGGGAATGCTCACAACACGAGTCAGCTTCCCACGGCCTCTCACTCTGCAAAGTCACCCCAGACTCTCACCCCCTGCTGCCTTCAGAGGCCCGGCCCGTCCGCTCCTCCAACCCACACGCTCCTACCCCAGGGCCTTTGCACCTGCTCTCCTCACCGGAAACATGCCTACCACCACTCCTGGTCCTCCAAGACTGCAGAGGCTATCCCGACTGCCTGCTCCTTTCCCGTGTGACTCTCCACGCGTGCGCCCATCTCACCCTGTAATCACTGGGGAGTGGGTGGTCCCTGACACCCTGAGTGCGGGTCCTGCCTGGTGGTGGCTCCGCGCCCCAGCTGTGCCAGTGCAGAGGGGTTCCCAGGAAACGTGTGTTTGGCGGATGAAGAATGTGTGAGTACGTTTGGGAAGGACGCCCCATGGCTGGCAGAGAGGAGTGGGAAGGGCGGCGCCAGCAGCCCTGAGCGGGAGAGCAGAGCCCAGCGGGGACCTGGGACACACGCTCCACTGCGTGGGCTCAGGGGCAGCACAGGCTGTGGCTGGCAGGAGGCGCACCGCCGTGCGGGAGCCTGAGCCGGGCGCTCCAGCTCTTATCAGCTTTCTCTGAAGCGGTTATCACTCTGGACTTCAAACAGCTGCCCCTATCTTGGCCCCACCCAGGCACTTATCGGGTTCTGGAATAACAGCTCTCCAGGTTGCTGGGAGCCCGGTGGGCAAGCCACACTCCCAGCCCCCAGGCCCTCCTCAGTCTGGGGAGAGAGCGTGTGGGGGGATGTCCCCCGAAGCCGTTTCAGGCAGGTCAGGGTAGAGAAAGAAATCCGGCCCAGGGGCCCAGCTGGTCCAACAAGCCTGTTCAGGGCCCCAGGCGCCTCCTCTGCAGCAGAGCCCTGGGCTCGGAGGGCTTCTGGGGCCCCCGGGACCCCACACAGGCCTGCTCTGAGAGCACTGCCGTCCGCCTTGGCCTCCGAGGGAGAAAGGGAGTTTGCAGGGGAAAGGAGGCCAGGTGCCCCAAAAAACCACCCCCCGTCCGCCAGGACCTCGTCCCCTTCGGGACCCAGCAGCCGAATGCGCTGGTGGACGGGGTCCCCTGGCCAATGCAGCGGAGGCCAGGCCCCCAGGGAGCAGCCCACCCCCCGGTGGAACGCAGGCTCTGAGAAGCCCAAGTGAGTCCAGGAGGCCAAGACTGGCCCTGACTCACCTCTGTGCACACCAGGCACGGCCCCCTGAGACAGGACCGTGGGGGCTCTCCCCACACCCAGGGGCAGGGGCAGAAGGGGGCGGGAGGTGGGAGCGCCCCCCCGCCCACTGTGCCCTGGAGGAGGAGCAACGCTTTCCCCTCCCCCGCACCGGCGTGGGGACCCGGGGAAAGCTGGCAGGGTCCCTGCACCGTCACAGGGGCAGGCAGGCAGCTGCCAGCGAGGACAGGAGGCACCCGGGGGGTAGGATCCGGACACCGTGTGCTCACCTGTGCAGAGCAGTTTGTCTGTAAATAAAGGTCAGGGTGACTGGAGCAGAGACAGGAGCGGGCATGGGAGGCCGGAGGGAGAGACAGTCAGTTTCAGATCCTGGGGCCCGCTCAGCTGGGCGCAGAGCTCAGACTCAACCCCGGGGACCGAGGAAAGCCCTGGGCGCTTGAGTGGAGCCGCCAGCACCAGCTCTGCAGGTTTGAGAGACCCTCTGGCTGCAGAGACCTGCATGGCAACCCCCTCCAGTCTTCTTGGCTGGAGAATCCCCTGGACAGAGGAGCCCGGCAGGCTACAGTCCAGGGGGTCGCAGAGTCGGACACGACTGAGCGACTAAATCAGCACGTGTGGAGGGACACAGACCTGCAGAAATGTGCAGGCGAGCCTGGGAGAGATGAGCGTCTTGGGAGAAGCCACAGAGGCCCTCGTATTTCTCAACACGAAGATGTCAGAAGCCAAGTTCCCAGCAAGTGGAGGGCCAACGCGTGTCTTTTGCTTGTTTTTGAAAAGGGGGTCTTCATAGTCCAAAAGGCCAGGACAGACACCGTGGCTTGGTTTCCAGACCGCCAGGGTGTGGCGAATATCGCAAGAAAGCAAGGCACACGGAGATCTTGGCTTCCCAGCGCCCGTGAGAGCTGTGTTCACATATCCTCAGCTCTGTTAAACATGCAATAGCATTGCGTTTCTACAGAAATGATGTGCACACCTAAATTACAGAATTTACTGTCAAAAAAGTGCTAAGCATCCAGCAATGCACAGCTGTGACTAACCTCCCGTGTAAACAACACAGCACCTAGGGCCAGCCCAGGCTGCCTGCCCACCGGCGAGCTCACCCTGCAGCCTCTGTGTCCACGGGACAGTGAGAAATCGAGGCCTTGCCCAGTGGTCCAGCAGTTAAGATTCTACGCTGCCAGTGCAGAGGGCGCGGGTTTGATCGCTGGCTGGGGAACTAAGATCCTGCACGCCTCGCTGTGTGGTCAAAAAATAGAATAAGCAGCATAGTGTGGATTTTCCACTGGACTTGGAGCCACAGCCGCTCGCGGCGACGGTCAGATGCCAAGCAAATGGCGCTGTGTCCTCCCAATGCTGCTCCTGCCCCCGGACCCTAAGCCCCCTGCCCAGCATCCTGAGGGGGCCCTAGCCCCCAGCCCAGCCTCCTGAAGGGACCCTAACCCATCCCAGCACCCTGAGGGGGCCCTAACCCAGCNGGCCCCTCACTCCCCGGGAAGCCAGAACCTGGGGGTCGTCTGGGCTCTGCCTTTCCCCCGAGTCCCCACCCCGCCCTCACAAACCCTTGGTCCAGCGCCCCACAGCCCGGGCCGCGGTCCTGCCCTCCCCGCCCCCGCCCCCAGCTGGAGGCTCTGAGGCCGCCTCCTCCAGGCTCTTCCCTGACCACACCTGGTCACCTCTCCCAGGTATCCTCTCTTACTCCTGCGGGCTCGGGCCCTCCCTGCCCCCAAAGCTGGGGGCCAGGCCTGCCGTGCCCCTGCCTCCATCCGGAGCAGCCCCTGGGCTCAGCAGGGGCTCAGGGGAGGCAGGGTGGTTAAACTGCAGTTAATATCCGTGGAGACAGAGGCCCAGGAGACAGGAGAGCCTCCCCGCCCGCCGCCAAAGGGAATGCTCACAACACGAGTCAGCTTCCCACGGCCTCTCACTCTGCAAAGTCACCCCAGACTCTCACCCCCTGCTGCCTTCAGAGGCCCGGCCCGTCCGCTCCTCCAACCCACACGCTCCTACCCCAGGGCCTTTGCACCTGCTCTCCTCACCGGAAACATGCCTACCACCACTCCTGGTCCTCCAAGACTGCAGAGGCTATCCCGACTGCCTGCTCCTTTCCCGTGTGACTCTCCACGCGTGCGCCCATCTCACCCTGTAATCACTGGGGAGTGGGTGGTCCCTGACACCCTGAGTGCGGGTCCTGCCTGGTGGTGGCTCCGCGCCCCAGCTGTGCCAGTGCAGAGGGGTTCCCAGGAAACGTGTGTTTGGCGGATGAAGAATGTGTGAGTACGTTTGGGAAGGACGCCCCATGGCTGGCAGAGAGGAGTGGGAAGGGCGGCGCCAGCAGCCCTGAGCGGGAGAGCAGAGCCCAGCGGGGACCTGGGACACACGCTCCACTGCGTGGGCTCAGGGGCAGCACAGGCTGTGGCTGGCAGGAGGCGCACCGCCGTGCGGGAGCCTGAGCCGGGCGCTCCAGCTCTTATCAGCTTTCTCTGAAGCGGTTATCACTCTGGACTTCAAACATCTGCCCCTATCTTGGCCCCACCCAGGCACTTATCGGGTTCTGGAATAACAGCTCTCCAGGTTGCTGGGAGCCCGGTGGGCAAGCCACACTCCCAGCCCCCAGGCCCTCCTCAGTCTGGGGAGAGAGCGTGTGGGGGGATGTCCCCCGAAGCCGTTTCAGGCAGGTCAGGGTAGAGAAAGAAATCCGGCCCAGGGGCCCAGCTGGTCCAACAAGCCTGTTCAGGGCCCCAGGCGCCTCCTCTGCAGCAGAGCCCTGGGCTCGGAGGGCTTCTGGGGCCCCCGGGACCCCACACAGGCCTGCTCTGAGAGCACTGCCGTCCGCCTTGGCCTCCGAGGGAGAAAGGGAGTTTGCAGGGGAAAGGAGGCCAGGTGCCCCAAAAAACCACCCCCCGTCCGCCAGGACCTCGTCCCCTTCGGGACCCAGCAGCCGAATGCGCTGGTGGACGGGGTCCCCTGGCCAATGCAGCGGAGGCCAGGCCCCCAGGGAGCAGCCCACCCCCCGGTGGAACGCAGACTCTGAGAAGCCCAAGTGAGTCCAGGAGGCCAAGACTGGCCCTGACTCACCTCTGTGCACACCAGGCACGGCCCCCTGAGACAGGACCGTGGGGGCTCTCCCCACACCCAGGGGCAGGGGCAGAAGGGGGCGGGAGGTGGGAGCGCCCCCCCGCCCACTGTGCCCTGGAGGAGGAGCAACGCTTTCCCCTCCCCCGCACCGGCGTGGGGACCCGGGGAAAGCTGGCAGGGTCCCTGCACCGTCACAGGGGCAGGCAGGCAGCTGCCAGCGAGGACAGGAGGCACCCGGGGGGTAGGATCCGGACACCGTGTGCTCACCTGTGCAGAGCAGTTTGTCTGTAAATAAAGGTCAGGGTGACTGGAGCAGAGACAGGAGCGGGCATGGGAGGCCGGAGGGAGAGACAGTCAGTTTCAGATCCTGGGGCCCGCTCAGCTGGGCGCAGAGCTCAGACTCAACCCCGGGGACCGAGGAAAGCCCTGGGCGCTTGAGTGGAGCCGCCAGCACCAGCTCTGCAGGTTTGAGAGACCCTCTGGCTGCAGAGACCTGCATGGCAACCCCCTCCAGTCTTCTTGGCTGGAGAATCCCCTGGACAGAGGAGCCCGGCAGGCTACAGTCCAGGGGGTCGCAGAGTCGGACACGACTGAGCGACTAAATCAGCACGTGTGGAGGGACACAGACCTGCAGAAATGTGCAGGCGAGCCTGGGAGAGATGAGCGTCTTGGGAGAAGCCACAGAGGCCCTCGTATTTCTCAACACGAAGATGTCAGAAGCCAAGTTCCCAGCAAGTGGAGGGCCAACGCGTGTCTTTTGCTTGTTTTTGAAAAGGGGGTCTTCATAGTCCAAAAGGCCAGGACAGACACCGTGGCTTGGTTTCCAGACCGCCAGGGTGTGGCGAATATCGCAAGAAAGCAAGGCACACGGAGATCTTGGCTTCCCAGCGCCCGTGAGAGCTGTGTTCACATATCCTCAGCTCTGTTAAACATGCAATAGCATTGCGTTTCTACAGAAATGATGTGCACACCTAAATTACAGAATTTACTGTCAAAAAAGTGCTAAGCATCCAGCAATGCACAGCTGTGACTAACCTCCCGTGTAAACAACACAGCACCTAGGGCCAGCCCAGGCTGCCTGCCCACCGGCGAGCTCACCCTGCAGCCTCTGTGTCCACGGGACAGTGAGAAATCGAGGCCTTGCCCAGTGGTCCAGCAGTTAAGATTCTACGCTGCCAGTGCAGAGGGCGCGGGTTTGATCGCTGGCTGGGGAACTAAGATCCTGCACGCCTCGCTGTGTGGTCAAAAAATAGAATAAGCAGCATAGTGTGGATTTTCCACTGGACTTGGAGCCACAGCCGCTCGCGGCGACGGTCAGATGCCAAGCAAATGGCGCTGTGTCCTCCCAATGCTGCTCCTGCCCCCGGACCCTAAGCCCCCTGCCCAGCATCCTGAGGGGGCCCTAGCCCCCAGCCCAGCCTCCTGAAGGGACCCTAACCCATCCCAGCACCCTGAGGGGGCCCTAACCCCCCACCCAGCACCCTGAGGGGGCCCTAAACCCATCGCCCAGCACCCTGAGGGGACCCTAACCCCCCAGCCCAGCCTCCTGAGGGGGCCCTAACCCCCCGCCCAGCCTCCTGAGGGCCGCCCTGGGGTGCCAGAGAACAGGGCGATCCCAAGTGGAGACAGCGTTGTTTAGAATTTATAAAGCAGAAACGGGGACACCAGAGGTGCAGACGGGCTGGGGGGAGGTGCCTGTCAGCAAGGCGGGCGCCGGGGGGGCGGGGGCGCAGCCAACCCTCAGGGCTGCCACAGCCCCGCCCAGCTCAGGGCGGCTTCCAGGGCCCCCACTCGGGGCCTCCTCTCTGAGGGTGTGGGACCCCTGGAGGATAAGGGTAGCCTGTCATCAGGAGCTCAGCCTGACCAGCTAGCAACGTATGGGGTTGCCCAGGTCCCCCGAGTTCTTTCCGTGCAGATCGGGTCAACCACAGCCAGGCACAGAATTCAGATCTTGAATGATTTCACGTTAAGGTCATCTGTCATCCAGACAGGGTACACAGAGTGAACAGGGACAGTGGGCGTGAGGTCGGGAGGGCTCCCAGTGGGCTCCCATGCTGAAACACCCCTGGTGCCTTACCTTGTTTGATCCTCAAAACAGAGCAACTGATCCCGCAGACAGATCTCCGCCACGTCACAGGTGAGCAAGTCAATAGAGGGGTCACTGGAGTGAAGCAGCCCGAGGCAGTAGGCGGCCGGTTGCGGGGGGGGTCTGTGTCACAGCCCTCTGCCTGGGCCAGGACTGCCCCTCCGTCCGCCTCAAGCCCTCCTGCCGGGATTCCCCAGAGCTGGTGTCTTGCCCTCCTGATGTGCCGCCGGGGGAGGTGTCACATGCCCCCCTGCACCAAGGACTCCCACACGATGGGGCCTTGGCTGCCGACCGGCAGGAAGCGTCCAGCCCCAGACCCCATCGCGTCCCCTGCTCTGGGACCACAGCTGCCTGGTTTCCCCGGGAGTGTAGGGAGCTGATTAGAATCGACACTTCTGGACGGAAGGGAAAGGACTGGACCTGGGGGCGCCAGGCGCCGGAGCACTGCTCTGCAGGAGGACTGCCCCCAGGTCGGCCCACAAGGGGCCGAGAAGCCGGGTGTTTGCACCCCCGCCGCTCTTGTTCCCCGGATCTGGATCCGGGCTCCCTGGGAAGGGTGTGAGCCTGGCTCTCTGCCACCGGGGCGGACCACAGAGCTGACACCCGGGAGCAGCCTGGTGACCTCGCTCCCTGCGTCCGCACAGCTCGTTCCTCAACAGGCCTTGGTTCAATAAACAGCGCCCGAGAAGTACCGTTGCAGGCGCTGCAGGTACACAGAGCCGAGGCGAAGCCTGTCTCTCGGGAAGGGCGAGTCTGTGACCTGCAGGTACACAGAGCCGAGACGAAGCCTGTCTCTCAGGAAGGGCGAGTCTGTGACGTAGCGGATGCAAGCTCCGAGCCGCACTCTCCCACGGTCGACGGATCCACTTGACGGTGTGAAGAGTAAGGATTCAGGCTCCAAGCAGCGCGGGCTTGACAGTCATCTTCCTAACCAACTAGTGATTTATAACCCCCATATCTTCAGTCTAAATTAAAAGTCAGAAATTAAAAGATGGTTGCTCCTTGGACGGAAAGCTATGACAAACACAGACAGCATATTAAAAAGCAGAGACATCACTTTGCTGACAAAGGTCCGTACAGTCAAAGCTACGGTTTTTCCAGTGGTCATGTATGGATGTAAGAGTTGGACTATAGCGACTGAAATGAACTGAATCTTCTTTTTATTTATGGATAAGGAAAACTGAGCAAATTTGGTTTGAAAAATAGTTCAAAATGTTAAAAAAAAAAAAAAAACCCCGGGACTCTGCCCACGAGGCTCCTCTGTCCGTGGGATTCTCCAGGCAGGAGTGCTGGGGTGGGCTGCCGAGCCCTCTTCCAGGGCATCCTCCTGACCCAGGCATCAAACCCGCGTCTCTTGTTCCCCTGCCTTGGCAGGCGGGCTCTTTACCCCTGAGCCGCCTGGGAAGCCCCAGGCCCCGGCAGCCTGACTCCACTTTCTGTCTCCGTGCGTTTCCTGTTCTGGGGTTTCTTATCAGTGGAGTCACACAACTGGTGGCCTTTTGTGACTGGCTCCTCTCATTTTGCTTAATGGTTTTAAGGTTCGTCCACATCACTTTTATGGCTGAATAATATTGTTTTATGGATAGACCGCGTTTCGTTTATCCGTTTATCAACTGAAAGACTTTTCCCTCTTATGAATAAAGCATCTAAGAGCGTCCATGTGCAAGGCTGTGTGAGCTCTCTTGCCTGAGAGTAAGATTGCTGGGTCGCGTAATCATAAGATCTTTACCATTTTGAGGAACTGCTAGACTCTTCCAAAGTGGCTGCAGTCTTTCCTGATGCAGTCCCCCGAGCCCAGCGCGGCGGCTCCAGTTTCTCCACATCCTAGCCAAGTGCTTGCTGCCTGTCTTTGCCCCACGAGGAATCTTACTTCCCCAACCAGGAATTCTATTCCGTCTGCCTTTTGTTTTCTGGCTGAGCCGAGTCTTGGTTGCAGCACTGGGCTTTCCTGTTGCGACATGTGAGCTCTCAGCTGTGGGATCTTGTCCCCTGACCAGGAATTGAGCCAGGCCTCCTGCACTGGCACAGTGGACTGTTAGCCACGGCACCACCAGGGAAGCTCCTGTGTTTTTGATCAAAGCCGTCCTGCTGGCTGTGAAGCTGTGGCTTTGATTTGCGTTCCCCTACCTGCTGATGATGTTGGCGTCTTTGCATGCCTTAAAAATTCTGGCTCAGAAGTGAAATGATCCATTGTAGGGGTGCTCATACTTGCTTGAGCCTTAGAACTGTTAGATGAGAGTACCGGAAAGTCGGAAACACAAAACAAGAAGTATGAGAGCTGGGGTCAGGGCGCTTTGCAGGGCGAGAAGGGAGCAGGGCTCGAGCCCCCTGGTGGGCATCTACCCAGAGCCCCCACCACCACCGGAGTTTCCCCAAACAGCTACAACTCTGTCAGCCACTGGGCAGGCAGCATCACAAGATGGCCGAGAGGACAGAACAGTAAGTAACAGGGAGTGACGGATGACCCAGTGAGCAGGACTGAGCGAGCGTATTTTCTAAACAAAACAGAGCCACAGGCTCTGAAAACAGAACATTGGGAAATCTTGTCTTCATTCAACAAATATTAACTGAATGCCTTTCCTGCCCCCACGATTCCTAGGTTCTGGGGATTAAGGCCCTGGTCTCGCAGACAGCAGACAAGCAGAACAAGAACGTCAGGCAGGAACTGGGAGTCGGCAGGGCTGAGAGCCCGGGCAGGGACCGGTGGCCGCTGACTGCCTTGTTTGGCCCCGGCGGGTCTTAGTGCTGCGTGTAGGACCTCTAGCCGCCACACGTGGGCCCTGGTGCCCTGACCAGGGATGGGACCCGGGTCCCTGCTTTGCTAGCGCAGCATCTTAGCCACGGGACCGCCTTGGAAGTGCGGACATCTACTTAGGTGAGGACGTCCGGGACGCCTAAGAAGGTGTGTTTAAACTGAGAGCGGGAAGACGGGAAGGCAGAGGACACAGTTGATGCCGGGCTCCCCCCAGGACCCGGGAGCCCTGAGAAGCCCCAGCCACTCTGGGTCAGGCTAAAGATTCTGATTTCAAGTGCGACAGGAAGCTGTGGGGGTGTTAAGTGGAAAGAACCTTGTGGGCTTATCGCTTTCTTGGAATAAGCCTTTGCTTAGGGGTGGAGTTTAGAACAATGTTAACTTTCTAGAAAAACGAGGGATCCTCCCAAGTTCGGCACTTCCCGCAGCAGCGCCTTACGTCACTTCTCAGGGAGCGTGAGCCTGCCCTCCACGGCTCACTCGGTCCACGCTGAACGCAGGCGCCCTTGGTTTTTACCTAATGGCCTTTTTCCTGTCCCCAGAGCCCATCCAGGGACCACGTGAGTTTAGGTGTCTCATCTTCTCAGACTCCCCTTGGCTGCACCATTTTCTCAGATTCCCTGTTTCTGGCCGTGCTGGGCCTCCCCTGCCACGCGAGGGCTTTCCCGGCAGTCGTGCCCGGGGCTGCGGGGCTGCGGGGCTGCGCTGTGCGGCTCCTCCCCGCAGGGCTCCTCTCGCTGTGGGGCGCGCTTGATTGATCCTCCCCGCAGGGCTCCTCTCGCTGTGGGGCGCGCTTGGCCGGCTTCATCTTGGCTGATCAGGTCTTAGCCATGACCTGCGGGGCTTCACTGCGTCCTGCACGGCCTTCCGTGGGCTCCTCTCTAGTTGGAGCCCCTGGGCTCTGTAGTTGCAGCCCTCAGGCTTGGTTTCCTAGGGACACGTAAGATCTTATTTCTCTGACCCAGCATGGAACCTGTGCTCCTTGCATTGGAAGGTCGACGCATAACCCCTGGAGGCCAGGGAAGGCCCAGGCTCTCCTTGTTTTTGACGACCTTGACAGTGAGTGCCAGTGGGGCACCCTGGAAAACGCTCCTCAGCTGCGGTTTGCTGGTGTTTCTCATGCAGTGCAGACATGGTTGAGGCAGGACTGGGTGTCGAGAGCCATCCGGTGGGGCAGCACTTGTTTATTTCAGAATCAGTTCAGCTCAATTCAGTTGCTCAGTCGTGTCCGACTCTTTGGGACCCCATGGACTGCAGCACGCCAGGCTTCCCTGTCCATCAACCAGCTCCTGAAGTTTACTCAGACTCAGGTCCATCGAGTTGGTGATGCCATCCAACCATCTCATCCTCTCTCGTCCCCTTCTCCTCCTGACTTCTATCTTTCCCAGCATCAGGGTCTTTTCAAATAAGTCAGTTGGCCAAAGTATTGGAATTTCATCTTCAGCATCAGTCCTTCCAGTAAATATTCAGGGTTGATTTCCTTTAGGATGGACTGGTTGGATCTCCTTGCAGTCCAAGGGACTCTCAAGAGTCTTCTCCAACACCACAGTTCAAAAGCTTCAGTTCTTCGGTGCTCAGCTTTCTTTATAGTCCAACTCTCACATCCATACATGGCTACTGGAAAAACCATAGCTTTGACTAGATGACTTTGTTGGCAAAGTAATGTCTCTCTCTCTCTCTCTCTTTTTTTTTTTTTTTTTTAGGGTGGTCATAACTTTTCTTCCAAGGAGTAAGCCTCTTTTAATTTCATGGTTGCACTCACCATCTGCAGTGACTCTGGAGCCCAAAGAAAAAAGTCAGTCACTGTTTCCATTGCTTCCCCGTCTATTTGTCATGAACCAATGGGACCAGATGCCATGATCTTCGTTTTCTGAATGTTGAGTTTTAAGCCAACTTTTTTACTCTCCTCTTTCATTTTCATCAAGAGGCTTTTTAGTTCCTGTTCACTTTCTGCCATAAGGGTGGTATCATCTGCATATCTGAGGTTGTTGATATTTTCCCCAGCAATCTTGATTCCAGCTTGTGCTTCTTCCAGCCCAACGTTTCTCATGATGTACTCTGCATAGAAGTTAAATAAGCAGGGTGACAATATACAGCCTTGACGTACTCCTTTCCCTATTTGGAACCAGTCTGTTGTTCCATGTCCAGTTCTAACTGTTGTTTCTTGACCTGCATACAGATTTCTTAGGAGGCAGGTCAGGTGGTCTGGCATTCCCATCTCTTGAAGAATTTTCCACGGTTTATTGTGATCCACTCAGTCAAAGGCTTTGGCATAGTCAATAAAGCAGAAATAGATGTTTTTCTGGAACTCTCTCAGTTTTTTGATGATCCAACAAATGTTGACAATTTGATCTCTGATTCCTCTGCCTGTTCTAAATCTTGCTTGACCATCTGGAAGTTCACTGTTGAAGCCTGGCTTGGAAGATTTTGAGCATTACTTTGCTGGTATGTGAGATGAGTGCAGTNAACGTTTCTCATGATGTACTCTGCATAGAAGTTAAATAAGCAGGGTGACAATATACAGCCTTGACGTACTCCTTTCCCTATTTGGAACCAGTCTGTTGTTCCATGTCCAGTTCTAACTGTTGTTTCTTGACCTGCATACAGATTTCTTAGGAGGCAGGTCAGGTGGTCTGGCATTCCCATCTCTTGAAGAATTTTCCACGGTTTATTGTGATCCACTCAGTCAAAGGCTTTGGCATAGTCAATAAAGCAGAAATAGATGTTTTTCTGGAACTCTCTCAGTTTTTTGATGATCCAACAAATGTTGACAATTTGATCTCTGATTCCTCTGCCTGTTCTAAATCTTGCTTGACCATCTGGAAGTTCACTGTTGAAGCCTGGCTTGGAAGATTTTGAGCATTACTTTGCTGGTATGTGAGATGAGTGCAGTTGTGCGGTAGTTTGAACAGTCTTTGGCATTGCCTTTCTTTGGGATTGGAATGAAAACTGACCTTTTCCAGTCCTGTGGCCACTGCTGAGTTTTCCATATTTGCTGGCATATTGAGTGCAGCACTTTCACAGCATCATCTTTTAGGATTTGAAATAGCTTAGTTGGAATTCCATCACCTCCACTAGCTTTGTTCATAGTGATGCTTTCTAAGGCCCACTTGACTTCACATTCCAGGATGTCTGGCTCTAGGTGAGTGATCACACCATCATGATTATCTGGGTCACGGAGATCTTTTTTGTACAGTTCTTCTGTGTATTCTTGCCACCTCTTAATATCTTCTGCTTCTGTTAGGTCCATACCATTTCTGTCCTTTATCGAGCCCATCTTTGCATGAAATTGTTCCCTTGGTATCTCTAATTTTCTTGAAGAGATCTCTAGTCTTTCCCATTCTGTTATTTTCCTCTATCTTTGCATTGATCACTGAGGAAGGCTTTCTTCTCTCTCCTTGCTATTCTTTGGAACTCTGCAGTCAAATGGGAATGTCTTTCCTCTTCCCCTTTGCCTTTCACTTCTCCTCTTTTCTCAACTATTTCTAAGGCCTCCCCAGCCAGCCATTTTGCCTTTTTGCATTTGTTTTTCTTGGGGATGGTCTTGATCGCTGCCTCCTGCACAGTGTCACGAACGTCTGTCTGTAGTTCTCCGGGCTCTGTCTACAGACATTGGTCAGTGCACTGGGCTGTGTGCTAATCCTGCTGTATTTACTTTGTTGTTCAGATGGCCCAGCCTTGGCCAATGGGATTTCTTTCAGCTGATCTCTGTGTCCAAAGACAGCAGTGTGAGCGGCCAGAAGCAACCCAACGTATAAGAATAGAATGTGGTAAATGCATCTTCCAGTCCCATCGAGCCTCTGGCCAACATCTAGGCTGAAACCGTATGAGAGGGCCCAATGTGAGCCCACCCAGGCAGGCCCCACCAGGACTCCTGACCCCTAGGATTTGTGAGAAAGTAAAGTTTACTATTTTTTAAAACTTCTAAGCTTTGAAATAGTTTGTTATGCAGCAGCAGAGAAGAAGCCCACGGGAGTAGAGTGTCATGAAAAAGGGGGCACTTGTCGAACGTAAAAGGGCTCTTGGAAGTTACACCCAGGAAAGCGGAAACGGTAAGCTCAGCAGACAGAAACTAAAGCTGGGAGAGTCTTCCGGGAAGAAGAGCTAAGGCTCGCTGTGGGCCACTCTCGCTTTCTGAGGCGGCTGCGCTGTGGAGTGTGCTTCTCTCCAAGCGAATCCACGTCTCACCTGTCGCTTTGTCTCTCACAGACTTCTTCCCGCAGTGAGACATCGAGAACCTGAGAGGCAGTGTCCAGACACAGAGGCCGAAGCCCCACCAGGTGGAAGAAGTTCAGCGTCTGCTGCCCGCAAGCACGTAGACCCAAGACTTGCTGAAACCAGAAGGTTGGGGGCGCTGACCCCCACTCGCGCACCGCCAGCCCATCAGCACAGTGTCCCCGAGCTGATCACACAGGCCTTGAGCCACGACAACTCCCTCCAGGTCTGGACACACGGTTTTGAGGGCATTAGCCCTCTGGGGCCCCGCAGCCTTGGCAAAGCAAGTGGAGATATTCTTTTCTACTTCACCCCCTTCACACACACACACACACAAAATAGAGAATGTGATGGAAAATATGAGAGAGAAAAGTAGGAAAATCAGGGAATCAGTCCTGGAGAGCTAAACTTCTGAAAACCAGGGGCTCTTGGAAGGCAGAAGAGAGGAAACAGGAGTAAGGAAATCCTCTTGGGAAGAGCTCAGAAAACCCCCAAATGGAGCTGAAGCAGCCTTCAGTTTCCCAGTGCAAAGGGCAAACTCTCTCCCAGGAGAGTCTGCAAACATAAGTCACGGCAGAGCTAACCTTCAGGACGCCAGGGTGCAGAGGCCTTGCCAGCGCCTCTGACATACAGAGAGTGGGTCACAGCCAAATAACCAGCAACCAAAAGGGGTCCAGACCCTCCAGGGCCGGGGGTGGATACATCTCCTCGTAACTTTCTTTAAAAAAAAAAAGCAAAACCATTTTTAAAATATGAATCATTTTTAATGTCTTTATTGAATTTGTTACAATATTGCTTCTGCTATCTTTGGGTTTTTTGGCCATGAGGCACAGGGGTCTTAGGGATCGAACCCACACCCCCTGCCTTCAAAGGTGAAGTCCCAGTGACTGGACCACCAGGGGCGTCCCCAGTAGCTTTCTGAGAAGAAGATGTGGAAGGCAACTTTTTGGGGTCACTAAAAACTGTAAACATACATCCCACTCTTACTCTTAGTGGATGATTTGGCTAGGTATAGAATTCTACGTGGGACTTCCTGGGTGGCTCCGTGATAAAGAGCCTGCCTGCAAGGCAGGAGATGCTGGTTCAATCCCTGGGTCAGGAAAATCCCCTGGCAAAGCAAATGGCAAAACTCACTCCTGCCTGGGAAATCCCATGGACAGAGGAGCCTGGCGGGCTACAGTCCATGGGGCTGCAAAGAGTTGGAGACGAGTGAGTGACAAGCGGCGGCAGCAGCAGGATTCTGCACAGAAAATTTTTCTTTCAAAAGAGAGTTTTATAGAAACAAACTTATAGTTACTAGAGAGGGGGAGGGGACAAGGAGGGTACGGGATTAACAGACAGGAACTGCTACGCATGGAACAGACACGCCACCAAGGCTTACGTTATGGACAGGGAGCTACTCCGCGTCTTGCAATGAGCTATAGTGGAGAGGAATCTGGAAAGAAAGCACGTTTATGGCTGAGTCACTGTGCTGTACAGCTGACGCAGCGTGGTATTGATACATCAGCTACATTTCAATAGCTAGATGTAGAGACTGGCTACTCTGGAGGAGGTTTGCTGAGGGTCCAGGTGAGGGAACAGGAACTCTGGTGAAGGCTGATGTGGTGAGTGGGCAGGTGTGTGGTGAGGACTGGGGTGTCAGAGGAGCGGCGGAGAGAACTAGGGACGTTTGGAACGGTTCTGAAGTGTGATCGAGACTTCTGGTGGATTAATATGCAGAAGTGCAGAAGAATCTAGGCTAATTCTTTGAATCTGGCCTCAGCAATCAGGCGGACATGGCAGCTCCTGAGATGGGAGAGACGCCTGTCTGCCCTGCTGCTCTCCCTGTGGGTGGGAGGGCCGAGACCAGGCTGCAGCTCTCAGAGGGTGTGGGGGGCTGGGGAGAGTCACAGAGCTGTCTCTTATACACATCTCTCCCCCCAGGACCCGGGAGCCCTGGGAAGCCCCAGCCACTCTGGGTCAGGCTAAAGATTCTGATTTCAAGTGCGACAGGAAGCTGTGGGGGTGTTAAGTGGAAAGAACCTTGTGGGCTTATCGCTTTCTTGGAATAAGCCTTTGCTTAGGGGTGGAGTTTAGAACAATGTTAACTTTCTAGAAAAACGAGGGATCCTCCCAAGTTCGGCACTTCCCGCAGCAGCGCCTTACGTCACTTCTCAGGGAGCGTGAGCCTGCCCTCCACGGCTCACTCGGTCCACGCTGAACGCAGGCGCCCTTGGTTTTTACCTAATGGCCTTTTTCCTGTCCCCAGAGCCCATCCAGGGACCACGTGAGTTTAGGTGTCTCATCTTCTCAGACTCCCCTTGGCTGCACCATTTTCTCAGATTCCCTGTTTCTGGCCGTGCTGGGCCTCCCCTGCCACGCGAGGGCTTTCCCGGCAGTCGTGCCCGGGGCTGCGGGGCTGCGGGGCTGCGGGGCTGCGCTGTGCGGCTCCTCCCCGCAGGGCTCCTCTCGCTGTGGGGCGCGCTTGATTGATCCTCCCCGCAGGGCTCCTCTCGCTGTGGGGCGCGCTTGGCCGGCTTCATCTTGGCTGATCAGGTCTTAGCCATGACCTGCGGGGCTTCACTGCGTCCTGCACGGCCTTCCGTGGGCTCCTCTCTAGTTGGAGCCCCTGGGCTCTGTAGTTGCAGCCCTCAGGCTTGGTTTCCTAGGGACACGTAAGATCTTATTTCTCTGACCCAGCATGGAACCTGTGCTCCTTGCATTGGAAGGTCGACGCATAACCCCTGGAGGCCAGGGAAGGCCCAGGCTCTCCTTGTTTTTGACGACCTTGACAGTGAGTGCCAGTGGGGCACCCTGGAAAACGCTCCTCAGCTGCGGTTTGCTGGTGTTTCTCATGCAGTGCAGACATGGTTGAGGCAGGACTGGGTGTCGAGAGCCATCCGGTGGGGCAGCACTTGTTTATTTCAGAATCAGTTCAGCTCAATTCAGTTGCTCAGTCGTGTCCGACTCTTTGGGACCCCATGGACTGCAGCACGCCAGGCTTCCCTGTCCATCAACCAGCTCCTGAAGTTTACTCAGACTCAGGTCCATCGAGTTGGTGATGCCATCCAACCATCTCATCCTCTCTCGTCCCCTTCTCCTCCTGACTTCTATCTTTCCCAGCATCAGGGTCTTTTCAAATAAGTCAGTTGGCCAAAGTATTGGAATTTCATCTTCAGCATCAGTCCTTCCAGTAAATATTCAGGGTTGATTTCCTTTAGGATGGACTGGTTGGATCTCCTTGCAGTCCAAGGGACTCTCAAGAGTCTTCTCCAACACCACAGTTCAAAAGCTTCAGTTCTTCGGTGCTCAGCTTTCTTTATAGTCCAACTCTCACATCCATACATGGCTACTGGAAAAACCATAGCTTTGACTAGATGACTTTGTTGGCAAAGTAATGTCTCTCTCTCTCTCTCTCTTTTTTTTTTTTTTTTTTAGGGTGGTCATAACTTTTCTTCCAAGGAGTAAGCCTCTTTTAATTTCATGGTTGCACTCACCATCTGCAGTGACTCTGGAGCCCAAAGAAAAAAGTCAGTCACTGTTTCCATTGCTTCCCCGTCTATTTGTCATGAACCAATGGGACCAGATGCCATGATCTTCGTTTTCTGAATGTTGAGTTTTAAGCCAACTTTTTTACTCTCCTCTTTCATTTTCATCAAGAGGCTTTTTAGTTCCTGTTCACTTTCTGCCATAAGGGTGGTATCATCTGCATATCTGAGGTTGTTGATATTTTCCCCAGCAATCTTGATTCCAGCTTGTGCTTCTTCCAGCCCAACGTTTCTCATGATGTACTCTGCATAGAAGTTAAATAAGCAGGGTGACAATATACAGCCTTGACGTACTCCTTTCCCTATTTGGAACCAGTCTGTTGTTCCATGTCCAGTTCTAACTGTTGTTTCTTGACCTGCATACAGATTTCTTAGGAGGCAGGTCAGGTGGTCTGGCATTCCCATCTCTTGAAGAATTTTCCACGGTTTATTGTGATCCACTCAGTCAAAGGCTTTGGCATAGTCAATAAAGCAGAAATAGATGTTTTTCTGGAACTCTCTCAGTTTTTTGATGATCCAACAAATGTTGACAATTTGATCTCTGATTCCTCTGCCTGTTCTAAATCTTGCTTGACCATCTGGAAGTTCACTGTTGAAGCCTGGCTTGGAAGATTTTGAGCATTACTTTGCTGGTATGTGAGATGAGTGCAGATGATCCACTCAGTCAAAGGCTTTGGCATAGTCAATAAAGCAGAAATAGATGTTTTTCTGGAACTCTCTCAGTTTTTTGATGATCCAACAAATGTTGACAATTTGATCTCTGATTCCTCTGCCTGTTCTAAATCTTGCTTGACCATCTGGAAGTTCACTGTTGAAGCCTGGCTTGGAAGATTTTGAGCATTACTTTGCTGGTATGTGAGATGAGTGCAGTTGTGCGGTAGTTTGAACAGTCTTTGGCATTGCCTTTCTTTGGGATTGGAATGAAAACTGACCTTTTCCAGTCCTGTGGCCACTGCTGAGTTTTCCATATTTGCTGGCATATTGAGTGCAGCACTTTCACAGCATCATCTTTTAGGATTTGAAATAGCTTAGTTGGAATTCCATCACCTCCACTAGCTTTGTTCATAGTGATGCTTTCTAAGGCCCACTTGACTTCACATTCCAGGATGTCTGGCTCTAGGTGAGTGATCACACCATCATGATTATCTGGGTCACGGAGATCTTTTTTGTACAGTTCTTCTGTGTATTCTTGCCACCTCTTAATATCTTCTGCTTCTGTTAGGTCCATACCATTTCTGTCCTTTATCGAGCCCATCTTTGCATGAAATTGTTCCCTTGGTATCTCTAATTTTCTTGAAGAGATCTCTAGTCTTTCCCATTCTGTTATTTTCCTCTATCTTTGCATTGATCACTGAGGAAGGCTTTCTTCTCTCTCCTTGCTATTCTTTGGAACTCTGCAGTCAAATGGGAATGTCTTTCCTCTTCCCCTTTGCCTTTCACTTCTCCTCTTTTCTCAACTATTTCTAAGGCCTCCCCAGCCAGCCATTTTGCCTTTTTGCATTTGTTTTTCTTGGGGATGGTCTTGATCGCTGCCTCCTGCACAGTGTCACGAACGTCTGTCTGTAGTTCTCCGGGCTCTGTCTACAGACATTGGTCAGTGCACTGGGCTGTGTGCTAATCCTGCTGTATTTACTTTGTTGTTCAGATGGCCCAGCCTTGGCCAATGGGATTTCTTTCAGCTGATCTCTGTGTCCAAAGACAGCAGTGTGAGCGGCCAGAAGCAACCCAACGTATAAGAATAGAATGTGGTAAATGCATCTTCCAGTCCCATCGAGCCTCTGGCCAACATCTAGGCTGAAACCGTATGAGAGGGCCCAATGTGAGCCCACCCAGGCAGGCCCCACCAGGACTCCTGACCCCTAGGATTTGTGAGAAAGTAAAGTTTACTATTTTTTAAAACTTCTAAGCTTTGAAATAGTTTGTTATGCAGCAGCAGAGAAGAAGCCCACGGGAGTAGAGTGTCATGAAAAAGGGGGCACTTGTCGAACGTAAAAGGGCTCTTGGAAGTTACACCCAGGAAAGCGGAAACGGTAAGCTCAGCAGACAGAAACTAAAGCTGGGAGAGTCTTCCGGGAAGAAGAGCTAAGGCTCGCTGTGGGCCACTCTCGCTTTCTGAGGCGGCTGCGCTGTGGAGTGTGCTTCTCTCCAAGCGAATCCACGTCTCACCTGTCGCTTTGTCTCTCACAGACTTCTTCCCGCAGTGAGACATCGAGAACCTGAGAGGCAGTGTCCAGACACAGAGGCCGAAGCCCCACCAGGTGGAAGAAGTTCAGCGTCTGCTGCCCGCAAGCACGTAGACCCAAGACTTGCTGAAACCAGAAGGTTGGGGGCGCTGACCCCCACTCGCGCACCGCCAGCCCATCAGCACAGTGTCCCCGAGCTGATCACACAGGCCTTGAGCCACGACAACTCCCTCCAGGTCTGGACACACGGTTTTGAGGGCATTAGCCCTCTGGGGCCCCGCAGCCTTGGCAAAGCAAGTGGAGATATTCTTTTCTACTTCACCCCCTTCACACACACACACACACAAAATAGAGAATGTGATGGAAAATATGAGAGAGAAAAGTAGGAAAATCAGGGAATCAGTCCTGGAGAGCTAAACTTCTGAAAACCAGGGGCTCTTGGAAGGCAGAAGAGAGGAAACAGGAGTAAGGAAATCCTCTTGGGAAGAGCTCAGAAAACCCCCAAATGGAGCTGAAGCAGCCTTCAGTTTCCCAGTGCAAAGGGCAAACTCTCTCCCAGGAGAGTCTGCAAACATAAGTCACGGCAGAGCTAACCTTCAGGACGCCAGGGTGCAGAGGCCTTGCCAGCGCCTCTGACATACAGAGAGTGGGTCACAGCCAAATAACCAGCAACCAAAAGGGGTCCAGACCCTCCAGGGCCGGGGGTGGATACATCTCCTCGTAACTTTCTTTTAAAAAAAAAAGCAAAACCATTTTTAAAATATGAATCATTTTTAATGTCTTTATTGAATTTGTTACAATATTGCTTCTGCTATCTTTGGGTTTTTTGGCCATGAGGCATAGGGGTCTTAGGGATCGAACCCACACCCCCTGCCTTCAAAGGTGAAGTCCCAGTGACTGGACCACCAGGGGCGTCCCCAGTAGCTTTCTGAGAAGAAGATGTGGAAGGCAACTTTTTGGGGTCACTAAAAACTGTAAACATACATCCCACTCTTACTCTTAGTGGATGATTTGGCTAGGTATAGAATTCTACGTGGGACTTCCTGGGTGGCTCCGTGATAAAGAGCCTGCCTGCAAGGCAGGAGATGCTGGTTCAATCCCTGGGTCAGGAAAATCCCCTGGCAAAGCAAATGGCAAAACTCACTCCTGCCTGGGAAATCCCATGGACAGAGGAGCCTGGCGGGCTACAGTCCATGGGGCTGCAAAGAGTTGGAGACGAGTGAGTGACAAGCGGCGGCAGCAGCAGGATTCTGCACAGAAACTTTTTTCTTTCAAAAGAGAGTTTTATAGAAACAAACTTATAGTTACTAGAGAGGGGGAGGGGACAAGGAGGGTACGGGATTAACAGACAGGAACTGCTACGCATGGAACAGACACGCCACCAAGGCTTACGTTATGGACAGGGAGCTACTCCGCGTCTTGCAATGAGCTATAGTGGAGAGGAATCTGGAAAGAAAGCACGTTTATGGCTGAGTCACTGTGCTGTACAGCTGACGCAGCGTGGTATTGATACATCAGCTACATTTCAATAGCTAGATGTAGAGACTGGCTACTCTGGAGGAGGTTTGCTGAGGGTCCAGGTGAGGGAACAGGAACTCTGGTGAAGGCTGATGTGGTGAGTGGGCAGGTGTGTGGTGAGGACTGGGGTGTCAGAGGAGCGGCGGAGAGAACTAGGGACGTTTGGAACGGTTCTGAAGTGTGATCGAGACTTCTGGTGGATTAATATGCAGAAGTGCAGAAGAATCTAGGCTAATTCTTTGAATCTGGCCTCAGCAATCAGGCGGACATGGCAGCTCCTGAGATGGGAGAGACGCCTGTCTGCCCTGCTGCTCTCCCTGTGGGTGGGAGGGCCGAGACCAGGCTGCAGCTCTCAGAGGGTGTGGGGGGCTGGGGAGAGTCACAGAGGGCAGAGGTGACCGGATGGGATAAGGGTGGGTGAGTGAGTGGATGGGTGGATGGATGGAAAAATGGATGGGTGGGTGAATGGATGGGTGGAAGGGTGGATGGGTGGGTGGGTG